>VZSC01017635.1:29025-41327 GCA_013398225.1 Steatornis caripensis | reverse complement strand
GGGGGGTTCGTGGGCTGGTGCCGGGGAGGGCCGCGGGGTGGGGGGCGCGGAGTGGTGGTTCTGTGGGGTGCCCTGCTCCTAGCGTGTGCTGCGGCCCGCAGGTCTGCGAGGCTTCAGAACAGCTGGGGCTTCTCGCTCAGATTTTATCGCAAGAGGAAAAGGCGGGGTTTGTTTCCTTTAGCTCCCAGAGAATTCCTTGGGTCTGAGCAAACGGGCAGTCACTGAACTGATCGAAAAGCAGGCTGAAAAAATAAGTGTTTTAGCGTGTTTTTATAAAAGCAGAGCTACTGTAGTGCATAGGCAATGATTCACCTGGCTTGGTCATTCTTTAAAACTGCGCCTGAACGTTTTGAAGGGCATGAGGAAGGCAGTGAGCTGGACCGGTGGACATGTGCTTTGTCTGCTACAGATCAGAAAGTAAAGCTGAAATTGCTGTTTTCCCGTGTGAGTTGGGTAATTTTGTACTTTATTGATTCAAATTTGTCATTTGCTGATGTGTGGGAGAAGAGCCGCTTTTAGTGCAATTGGAAAGAAGGAGTGGCAGGAACACTTAGAGAATGAAATTGATCTTACTGTAAAAACATAATATGGTTCAATTCTCCCTTTTTAAACAGAGGAAGGTTATCTGTAGTGACAGTTCCTGAACCAGTTTTTTTTCCCCACAAATCACGTGCCTCCTGCTTTGCCAGCAGCAGTGATGTTGGCAGCCTTTTTTGCTTTTAGCTGCTCAATAAAATGAGAATTTTATTTTCACTTGCTATTCCATGGTAGCAGCTGTAGTTGACACACAGATGTCCCTTCTACTGTGAAATGAAGAGCGAAGGAGATAGATACTCTTCAAAATCCTGGGCACGGCTCTGACAGTATTTGTTTGATTCTTAATGAAAACACAGAACTCTGTTCTTACTTTTGTCTTAAATGCTGAGGTGACAGTTAAATGATGACTTTGTGTGTCTAGCTATAGCTCAGCCACACAGACCAGAGTTCTGCTGTCTGTTTTTCAGACTGGGATGTGGGTAATGAGGGGGCTGCACAGTTCCTCTCTCCCACCAGCTGATAGGAAGCAAGCTGCATTGGAAGGTACTAAGGGGAGAAAGAAAATCACAGACTGCAATCTCCTTAACTCGTTAGTAAATTCACTTCTACCTGCTCCACGTTAAGATTTGAAAAGAGGACTAGTTAGGCAATACTGTCTCCTGCTACGCAGGATATCGGCACATCATTAGATAGTTTTCAAGATTTTGCAGGCATTGCAGCAAATATTTTCAAGACGGAGGGTGAATTTAGAGATGGAAGGATTTCTGTTTGCCAAAGGAAAGCTCTTGTCAGCTGGAGAGACAGCAAAGGAACAAACACATTATGTTCTTCATTTATTTTATAAGGTGATAACGGAGAAAAAGTTTCATAGGTTGATTAGGAAAAAGAGTCAGTCCTTTTCCTGGGTATCTTATTCAGTATTGAGAGGGTGAGGTTGTGAAGCAAAGATAACTGAGATGGAGGAGGAGGGTCAGAGAAAGGGTTACTGTGGTCAGGGTGGCAAGCTAAAAATACGATCTTTGCAGCTGCATTCGGAGTAGGGCAGAGTAGGGCGGGTTTGTAGGGTAAAAGTGATTGCAAAACTGAACTGCAGGTTTGCTGCAAGTCTGAACAAGGGCTGTAGGTCTGAGGGAACACTGCCTGGGAAACAGCTGGAGTACCTGGTTGGAGGAGTATTCAGGTGTTGGGCCTGAGAGGAATAACGGGGAGAGGGTTAAGATTTTAGCTGTGCTTTACTTTGAGGAGAGGGCACAAGTATCCGATTTAGACAGGTCTAAACACTGACCTTGAAAACCTACTTCTTCAAGCACTGCCACTTAGCTCAGCTCCTGTGAAGTTTCACATGTGCGTGTTTCTATTTTGCCTTTTTTCTGACAGATATTTTGTCAAGGTGGCTTGGGCATGGACGTTCTGGCTTCTGCTGCCCTTCATGGCGGTCACCACGTACCAGTTTGCCAAGAGCAAGTTCCGCTATGGTCCCACGAAGAGCATTTTGATGGTGCTGCAGCGTCTCAGTGCGCTGCTAGTGGGCACTGCCGTCTGGTATGTCTGCACCAGACTCTTCATCTATATCGAGAATCTCACTGGCACGTGCTCTACCTCGGGTACCAGCGAGCCTCGCCGACTGTATGCCACCAAGCAGGAGTGCCACCAGGACAACGGGATCTGGAATGGTTTTGATATCTCAGGGCACTGTTTTCTGCTCTCGTACTGTGCTCTGATGATTGTGGAGGAAGTGGCTGTGCTGGAAGGCTTGTCCGTAGACCAGAACTCTAAGCTGCGTGTTGTGATCAACGGCCTGTTTGTTTTCTTGTGTTTTCTCACCATGATCTGGGTGCTCATGTTTCTCTGCACTGCCGTCTATTTCCATGACTTCAGTCAAAAGCTTCTCGGTGTGCTGATAGGTCTGTCAGCTTGGTATGGGACATATGGATTTTGGTACTTGAAACCCTTTTCTCCTGGACTACCTCTTCCAAATATACCTTTGAGTTCAAAGAAATACAGTTATAGCAGATAAAATAAGTTTTGAAATGTTTGGATTGTCCTTTCAGTACTGAAAGCTTTCAGTAGTTGAATGTAGGAATGGTTATGGTATTTCTGCCGTAAGGAACAAGGTGATGGGCAGGAGGAAACCAAATCTGTACTAGCTGATGGATGGCAGGTGGTAATGAGCTGCTTCCTTGGGGAAAAAAAAAAAAGGTATTGCAAGAGAACTGCTCTTGTTTAGGAGCTGCTGGCTGGCATTCTTAGCAAAGAAATAATCAGAAGTTGGATCTGTTTCTCTTGCTAATAAATGGAGGAGCAGTTCCAAGGCCGACAGAGGCCTTTGCTCTTTAAGAGCTTGACTCATCTTTAATTATCCCTTTTTGATTTTTTTATGTCAAAATGTCATGGATAATCCAAACCTCATACTTGTATTCTTTATTACTCCCATTTATATCGCCTTATGGGAAAGCTCTAATACTGAAAGTACTCCTAAGTTGCAGAAATACCAATACTCAGTAAAGCAGTGTATGGCTCTGCTGTGAAACTGGAACATCTCGTGTATCAAGTGTTAAATACACTAACTTGCCACAAATGCTTCTTAACTGTCTGCACCTTCTGCAACAGAGTAGATGTGAGATGTAATGTCTTAAGCAGACTGTGACTTTAAATTCATGCCTGCCTTTGAAAAGGAAATTCTTGAAAAACAAGCCTTAACTTTCTCCTTAGGTGAAGTACCTGTAATAATATTTAGTCATTTTATTCTTGACACAAAAAACAAGCTCCTTCCAATTTTGCTAAGAAGTCTAATGTGACTATTTGGGTTTTAATCTTTTTTATATTTTGTGAGTTGCATACTTTGCAACAACGAGTACTGTGGTGTGTTTCTTCTAGAAGAACAATGAAATTCTGATGTTACGAACAAGTTAGCTTAACCCACTGTTTCCTGAATAGTCTGCTTGGTAATGAGTGAAACACATTGTTTATCTGAAGAGCTGCAAAGCAGTGTGCTCGAAGCAATATTTATTCTTGCTTATCCAGCAATATCAGTAAGGTACTTAATTTGATTACACATAAAGCTGTGGCTGCCTTTGATGTGGCTGGAAACCCACTACTGAATAAAACACTACTATTGTATAATGAATAGGTATGCAGTGGGATGGGTTTGCTCATCCTATCAATCAGACGTTTAGCACAGGTTTTATCTTGAAGAGCTTTTTATTATTTTATAAAGGCTTATTCATGTCGCAATTGCATAAAGTTTGTTTGACAGTTGTAGTGATGAGCAAGACAGCCAAAAAGGTCTGTGGACAAGGCGATAGATAGAGTCCGCTAATCTGAGAGCTGGCTTGATCTGCCTGTAGCGTTTGGCTCCAAGGTGAATATTTTGCTGAATATAGGGTATGATTCACCATAGTCTAATCTTGGCACGTTTCTTTTTACCATCTCAACACCTCTTTTCCAGCAAGAGAGCGGTAGCATTTGCAGTAAATGCAGCAGCGTTAATTCCACACTTGAGCTCTCCTCAGAGGCAGACCGCAATTCACTTGAATTTCCACTGAATTCAGTGGCAAGTGGGAGTTGTGCACCCCTAGAAAGTACAAACCTCACAGAAAGAAGCTGTTTCAGGAGGTTATGTATTTTCTGTCAAGCTCCTCCTTTTGTTTTTGCATCGAATTGCCTTTTAGGCTGACTCTTTGGAAAATTTGCACTTATTAACTCATATTGGGTTTAACTCAATTTGTTCAAATGATGCAAATTCATTTGCAGACCTTCTTTTGATGTAATATAAGCCTGCTCCCAATAGAGTTAAGCTAGACCACAAGCCACTTTTCACCATGAGAAAGGATTATATACCCAGAAGATTTTTCTGACTAATTTAATTAGATTTAAGTTTCTGTTTTAGGTTATCTTCATGTAACTTTGCTATACAGACAAGGCCTTGGAGTAGGAAATGCTATTTATTTAAACCAACTGACTTGCTGAAATTTCATTCAGTTTCACAAATGTTTTGTGCAATCGCTATGGATGTTTCTGTCCATTTCTAACCAGTGTTATACGAACTTTTTATTGTGGAAATAATGTGGGATATGGTTGTTCTCAAAACTTTTATTTAAACAATGAAAGAAAAACACTTGAAAACTTATCTGTGTTTGCGTCTTTGAGAATGTGTTTCTGATGTCTGTAAAGATACTGCTGCTGCTCTTTGTTTCCCTAAACAATCCAGCCTCACGGTGGCTTTGTGACTACTAGATGCGTGATCAAATTGACACTGATAATTCTGCAGTATTTGAATGGGTTAATATAGCACAGGTTCTCAAAAGTACAGGGGGGAAAAAAGGTCAAAAAAAGCTATGCCTGACAAAAGCAAGTTTCCCAACATGTGCGTGTTGCAGCAGGCAGCTGGTTTTGTGGATGTGGACCATTGCTTATTGTAGCAAAGTGAAAGCCTAATCCATTGAAATATATGGAAAAGTTCCTGTGGGCTGTAATACTGCTTAGGAGTTTGGAAATCTTGGCGTACCTGACTGTCTCAGTACCAAGACCATGTGCCAGCTGTTGGCTTAGAAAGTCCTCTTGTCCTCCAGACCTTTTCTTTGTCACTTTTTCACTATTTCAAAGTAAGTCTTTGCTTCCTTATACTTTAACTGGAAAGGCTGCGGATCTTCTGTTCATGTATTTGCCATCACCTTTATCTGACTTCCTTCCCCAAATACACTTCTATCATTAAAATGAAAATGCAGCCTCTCTACGAGAGATTTGACACCAAAGAGAAACAATGCTGTGCTTAGCTAGATTTGATGTCCTCTGCCAAAGGCACAAATCTGCAGTCAACAGGTACTATTAATTTGTTTCAAGGTTTTTTTAGAATTGTAACATTTTAAAGATAAATGTTCACATTTTATAGTGAATTCCAAAAGACAGCAACTGTAATCACAAGAAACACTCGGTCTTTTTCCTTTTTTTTTTTTTCCTTTCTGCATTAAAGTATTTCTCTTGTTCCTGCAGAGCTGTCTTTCCACATAGAGCTGTAGAATTATTTAGGGAATTTTTGTCTCCAACATCTTACTGGCATATTACTTATTTCAATATACGTTTGCTGATTTTTCGTTGCCTGTGTTTGTCCAGCCTGTTTCGTGGGCTCTGTATCACAGTGCCTGTACAGAAGCAGCGTTTGGCCTGATGTGGCTGAGGCATCTCTTGGTCTTGGTGCCTTAAACATTTTCCTCTGCTGGGGCCAGCAAGGAATGGAGTCTCAGCTAGAACACAGAAGATTAACTGGATTAGGATTCATTTCACTCTTCACTTACCTGGGACTATTTCCAATGTTTGCGTCACTGAAGGCAAGGTCAGGCAAACAGGAAAGTTTAGGTCTTTCGTAAGAGCAGTTCAGCTACTAAAAATATCTGAAACTGGGGTTTGATTCTTCCTCAGAGTCTTTCTTCAAAGCAAACTTGTTCCGTGAATGCCTCACTCGTGCTAAATGGGATCCTTGGGTTACCAGTTTATTTGTGTGTACTGATACTTGGGTTGTGGAGCGGCTGCCAAAGAAAGAATCCTGTTTTCCTGACAAAGTGAGAAACTCCGGGTTATGCCCTATGGTGCACTTTAATGGAAAAACTGTAGGGGCTGCTGTGATAAATGTTTTGGGAAATAAGGCTTTAGTTGTGAACACGAGCCTGTGGTCGCCTTCTGTAGTGAAAAAATACCTGTTTTTACCACTGTAGCTCAGAGCAAATCCTTGCAGCTTCTTGGCAATCAGCCTTTTCCAGCTCTTTCCCTGTGATCAGCCTGCGTTTATCTCTGTTCACTCAGAAACCTGTTTCCTGGGATTAGTTCTTTTCATAGCTTCATTGCACCTCCTGGAGTGCTGATTAGTAATAAATGCTCTTTACCTCTGCTAGATGCGTGCTTTCTCTTTATTTTGTTTTCCCCTCTTTTAAGTATTTTCCCAAAGCTTAAGGTGATAGTAATTAACACTAGGAAAAAGGCTGTTGTGATACTGAATTCATAATTAACTGTTGTTAAAAGGAGTTGGTCTGTCACTGTAATGGTGATTACCTGGGAAAAAGCACATCCTTAACTGATTGAAGCAGAGCTATGCCTGATGTGCTTGAACTCATGGAAAGAAAGAGAAGGTAACGAGGCGGTGCCACTTGGGTGTGTGGGTAGAGTTACCTTTGCCCTTTTCTCAGGGAGCAAGCGCAGCATTTTCTGTGAAGAGTAGTTTCACCCAGGTATTTAGAATGAAATTGTTCATTCATTTGGATGTGAGAAGGGTACCTTTGTGTTTAAAATATACAATGAGAACATAGAGGTTACAGATTGGAAAAGCAGAAATTGAAATGACTGTCAGGATTGATTATGGTCCCTGAAATTTCAGGCAATTACGGAGTAACGTTTAGTCTAAAAGATTTTTTTTAAACTACCTTCTGGCCACCACAAAACGCAAGCAATGCCATTTGCCTTGTAGCAAGCTGAACAAATCTTCTGTAAAGCTTTAGAACTATAATACGGCACAGAAAATACGTAGGTGAAGAGCTTTACCAGTGTTTCAGGAGTTGAATATCGAGGGAAAGAAATACTCAGAACGACGCCCTTCCTCAGTTGTGCTCTTCAGGACAACGGTAGGAGATCTGCAGTTGAGCTGCGTATCTCCCTAGAGGAGTAAGGCCAAAGAAAGAAAAGCCTGGAACAAAGGTAAATGCAAATGATAATGATTTTTCATCTCATATCTCTGATGCCTTTTGTCACGTCCAGTCTCGGCTCATTTTGCAGTTTTAGGTCATGAATTCCTCAGTCATGCAATTTAACACACTTAATCTGTGGGAAGCGTTGTTGATGTCAGAGCAATAAACAGGCATATCCTTAATGTAAACGTCAGCTCTCTTCTGAAATCCCTGAATCCTGTGCTGCCCCTATTCTGCAGAGCCCTCCCTGTCTCATGGGGACTGGGGAGAACAGCAGTGCCGAGACGTTACCCGCGGTGTGACTGTATCGTCGACAGCCCTCACATCATGACTCTGCGCTGGAGAAAATTCAGCTGGATTGGATGTGGCTGAAAATAGTTGACTGTGATGGAGAAAGACGGGCAAAATTAAGTGAAAATAAAGATGATACTAAGTCCACAAAGCCTGTTAGCCTTGTATCCAAACGTGTGAATTGTTGCACCCAAACCCAGCAGGCTTGTGCTGATTCGGAATGGCACTCGAGGTCTGCCCTCTCTGTTTTGCAGATGATGGAAGCGAGCGCCGATTTAATATGTGCTTGGTGTACTGTCGTTCTAGATCACGGCTCTGCTCAGCACTGCGCACCATTGCTCCAGCTTTGCCATAGCCTCACCTGACTGTGTTGGATTTTAGAAGAATGGGAATGAGAGAGGTTTGAGGTTTTTAAGAACGTGTTATTATTTCTTCTATTTATTGTCATGATTTGGAACTTGAGACAGGAAAAATGATGCCAGGGTGGGGTTTTGTTTTATTTTGTTTTCTGGGGCTTTGTTTTGTTTGGGGTTTTTTTTGCTTGTGGCCAAGAACTCGCCCTATTGCTGTTCTGTAGTGGTTGGCTCTGAGGGCATGGAATAGAAATGAATTGCTTTTAGTAAACAAAAATAGAAGAGTGTTCCAGGAGGCTTGCAGCAGAGTGACGTGACCTTGTGATGTAAAAAGCATGTGCGAAACAGCGCTTAACTATGCAGAATGCTTAGTTCTGTGTCAAGAACAGCCTGCAGCATTTTAAAGCACCCTCAAGCCTGGTTACACTCTGTTCTGATTGCAAAGTAGCTTTATCTGGGTAACTCTCCTGGAGCCAAAAAGGATTTAGGTCATGGGAGAGAGAAGGTGCTGGTAGGAAAAGGCTGAGACAGGAGGCAATGAAAGTAGGGGTTGGGTGGTATTATTTTTAAAGAAATGCTTTCTAAGTTGTCATTGGTCTGTGCTGGTGGTTAAGAGCTTTTTAGCGAGATGCTATCTCCTTCATTTCTTAGCTCTTCTTTCTCAGAAGGTGGGCATGGGAGGTGCTGTGTCCACTGATGCTGAGCTTCACAACCCGTGGGCTCCTGACAACAGGACTGTCCCTGAAAATGGTCGCGTGTCCCTGGCTGTCTGCAGGAGAGTGAAATTGGGGGAGTCCAGGAGAGAGGAAAGGGTAGGACGGTAGAGAGAGTAAAGCAAAAAAGAGCTGAAAGTAGATCGTTGTGCAGAGGAGAAAAGGAAAAAAAAACTATTGTGAGCTCCTGAGGAGTGGGTGGAGGTTGACAGTCTGCTCATCGATGCTCTTCAGCATCAAAGTCGCATGGAAATAGAAATAATCTACTTCAGCTACAGCAGCTGCCGTCTGCAGGTAGAGCCTTGGGCTGCCGCACGGAGGCTGCTGCAGTCCGCAGCCTCTGCTTGCCTTCGCCGCAGCGATAGGCATCTGTGTTCTGACAAAGCAATTGTTCAGCTACATTATTTATGGCACATGTGGTATTCTTCCTTTCACTGTGAGGCATTTAAAGCAGACCGTTGTCTCCCTGTTTAATCCTTCAGAGGAAAGCATGTAAAACGGGGAGTGAAAGACAATGATAAGTCATTTGGGCACATTTGGAAATCAGTGTGAGGGGAAAAGGCAGGGAATTTGTTTGTTGTGGATGCGCTTTATCTGAGAATGCAAGTTCCAGTGTTTTTTTCACTACTGCTTAAAACCTTAGATACAGTATTAGAAACGGCTCGGTCTGAAACCTCTTTGATTTATCACTGAGGCCATGCCTTAGGAAGTGCTTTAGGGATACGAAAACTGTCCCTGTTCGCAACAAACCTACACAGATGCTTTCGTTCCCATTCATACCTGTGGGTTTGAACTTTTGTGGGGGCGCAGGCAGCTGAACGTGGGTTCGGGACTTTATTCTGTCCCACCAAGGCAGGATTAGCTTTTCTACAGACTCGTGTAGTAAGAGCAGCTTTGCTGATGGCATGAACAGATGTGAAATTACCCTGTTAACCTCTGTTACGCCACAGATAACTGCAGGTGCGGAGCTGCAGTAGTTCACTCTTTGGTTGTACGTTGTTTCCTGGTTCTTTGGTTATTTAGTTTTTAATCCCATATTATCATGTTTTGTCTTATCCCTGGCCCTCTCAAAATACTATTATCATATTATCCTGCATTATTTTCATCCCACATATCTCTCAGAAACCTGAGAGGTTTAGTTGCTGTCATTGCCTGCATTGTGGATCCGGTCTGGATGCTTGGCTTTGATCTTGGCAACAGCAGTGTATGCAATAGAACACAACTTGATGTTAAATGTTTTCACAAGCTTTAATGTTTTCTGTTCGCTGTTCTCAGGTGGGAAAGTCCTTCGTTTATTTTCACAGCAGAAAGAGAGTTTCCCCTTGATTGAAGGAGCAGCTTGTACACCATTCCCCTTTCCTCAGCCAGGATGCTGAAATTGCAGTTGGGTGGCGAGCATGGGTTTGTTCATTCAGGAATAGAGCAACACTTGGCAATTAATTTCCTAGAGGGGTGTGAGATGGTAGTTAGGTATTCTTGGGCAGTCCTTAATCTCGATTTCTTTGGCAACCTGGGACAGACAAGCTCTGTGTCGCGTTCCCTGTCCTCTGGCAAGCTTGCTTCTGGAATCCTTTATTCTGCACAGAGAGGTCTGCTCCATTCCTTGACAAGCAAAGGAGAAGGCTGCCAGCCAGCTGCGAGACTGTACATTTTCAATTTTCATAATTGAATCTTTTGAGCAAAAACCCATAGGAGTAAAAAGATTTTAGCAGCTGTAGCTCTACAGATCTGACCATTGGGAGCCTATTGAACAGGAGGCTTGGGAGGGAGGAGGGGGTGACCGCTCCTTGTGGGCTCACTCAGTGTCGTGAAGCTCCGTCTCAGGTGCTCGGAAGAGCTTGGACTTGACAAGTAGCACTGATTTTTTTCCCCTCTGATAATTAAAAGTTCCGCATTTCAGCACAGATAGAGATTTTAAGGCTGCGAGGTGCCTAAAAGCACATTTGCTTCCAAAACACAGACCTTTTGAAGGATAAAAGTTTGCCTGGGTAAATAAGGACGTGTTGGGTAAAGCCCACGGAGGACCCTAACGGGGGTTGGGTCAGGTACACGGAAGTATTTGGTGCAAGGTGCAGCACAAGCCGTTCCCGCTGTTGTCTAGTGCAGCCAAGCCAGTGCTTCAGTGACAGCAGTTGCTACAGAATTGCTCAGCAGCAAACTGTAAGGTGTCCCAGAGCAGGCATTTGCTCCAAGTAGTATCTTGGAGGTGCCTCACCTTCCAGCCTTGGGTGCTGCTGTTACCCCACGCTTTGCTGAGAGCAAAGTGTAAAGTCCTGGAATGAGAAAACAGATTTTTACTGTCACTTTCGTACTTCTGTGTCCAGGAAGTGCCTTGGGCAGTGAACATGGGGCCAGTGCCCAGCGGTGGCCATGTCATGCAGTACTCACAGAATCACAGAATGGCAGGGGTTGGAAGGGCGCTCTGGAGATCATCCTGTCCAACCCCCCTGCTAAAGCAGGTGCCCCTAGAACAGGTTGCACAGGAATGCATCTCCGCTTTTAGAGGGAACTAGGGCAGAAAAAGCCTGATTAGGCTCAGATCAGCTAGAAAAAGCAACTCAAAGGCAACTTTTTATGGTGACAGCCTGTAATCACCACAGGGCTGCTTACCATAACTTGCTAATCTGGATCGATCGGGGTGGTGACATTTGTCTCCCGGTTCGTTTCAGCATGATCTCGAACATCAATCCAGCCTCTGCTTGGCACAGTAATTGTCTTTTATCACTCTCACAGATTGCTTTTCCCTGGAGCAAAGTCCTGGTATTTTTTCATTACCACAGCAGGGAAACAAGGCTCAGCAACAGGGAGTGGCACTGTGTTCACTGATTTTTGCTTTTTTAAAATTTAGTTCAAAACCAAGGCTCATTAGTGAATAGTCCTAGCTGAGAACCTGTACAGATGTCATCGCTACAGCATCTGCTGCCTCCCAGCAGCCCACGAAGCGATGTGGCTGACAGCGCGGAACTGACCCGTGCCTTGTTCCAGCTGCTGGCTCTGTCCGGCTTCCTTGTAATTGTTGCAATTTAACAGTGTGCTCCAAAACAAAACAAACACTTATTTTCTCTGGTGTTTAGAGTTCTGATTTGCTCCGTGACTTTAAGTTTATTCATGGGTTTAAAAAAAAAAACCCAAAACCAAATAAGGAGCAAAGTAACCAGCAGCAGCCTTGCTAAGCATCTTCCTTCTGCCTCATTCGCGGTCTGAAATCCTGGGACCTGAACGAGTATTTGCTCTCATTCTCTCTGGGTTTTCTGGCCTTGTCCCCCATTAACATTCCTTTCTACACCAGATGTGTGCGTTTCATCAGCTTTTGGAGATCACCAGGGGATGTGTGTGTAGGACAATGGACAAAGGTAGAAGGATGACAGCCTGGTAGGGGTTTCGTGCCAGTGGATCTTTGTAAATTCTTTTGGGGAGTTTAGTGTCAGCTGATGGACCAGATGAACTATGGGTCGTCGTGTATGTTCTTATGTCCTGGTCTGGGCCAGGACAGAACCGATTTTCTTTTAGTAACTTTGCTTTTTAGTTAAGTCTCTTCTGAGAAGCTGCACTCTCTGAAATTAACTGCATGTTTTTCCAGACAGTAGCTGCTTCTAGCAGTGACAAGGCTCGGTGCTTATAGTTAGTGCTGGAACATCAGAAGCAATGGTACGCAGAAAGGCCCTTGCTTATAGTTATCCCTATGGAGACCAAGGTCGATGCTTGCTTCTGCTAACTTTCTTGTGCGCCGGAAC
>VZSC01017635.1:2480-28537 GCA_013398225.1 Steatornis caripensis | reverse complement strand
ATTAAAGCTGTTTTAACTTTTCTAACCCATAAGTCTCTTTCCCTCTTCTCCCCCCCCCCCCCACTTCGGGGAGGGAGGGGGTTAACAAAGAGCATCTGTCATTCGCTTAATAGCCAGCCCAGCTTTAAACCGTGACATCTTACCTCTTCCAGATTCAGCAAACGCGATGACCTCAGGGGACCCTCTTGCCTCCCTCTTCAAAAAGAAGCAAAATAACTATTTTGGGCTCCCCAGTCTGAGAGACAGGGAACGACTGGAGAGAGTCCAGCAAAGGGCTACGAAGATGCTGAGGGGACTGGACCTTCTCTGCTGTGAGGAAAGGCTGAGAGCCCTGGGGCTGTTCAGCCTGGAGAAGAGAAGGCTGAGGGGGGAATCTGATCAATGCTGATCAATATCTAAAGGGTGGGTGTCCAGAGGACAGGGCCAGACTCATTTCAGTGGTGCCCAGTGCCAGGACAAGGGGCAACGGGCACAAACTGGAGCACGGGCAGTTCCACCTGAACAAGAGGAGGAACTTCTTTCCCGTGAGGGTGCCAGAGCCCTGGCACGGGCTGCCCAGAGAGGCTGTGGAGTCTCTGTCTCTGGGGACATTCAAACCTGCCTGGACGCGTTCCTGTGCCCCCTGCTCTGGGGGCGCTGCCTTGGCGGGGGGGTTGGACTGGATGATCTCTGGAGGTCGCTTCCAACCCCTACCATTCTGTGATTCTTCCAAAGTAATTGATACGGTGATGCAAATATGTAGCTGTATTTGGGCGAGCATGTGTCTGTGATGTTTCACTCGGCAGCCTCGGCTGCCAGTGCCTGGTCTGCATGCGCAGGGGGTGCATTTGGGTTCTCACACACCAGTCTGAAGTGTGGCCCTCTGCACTGGGGGTGACACGGATAACGCAGCATCTTTGCAGCTGCAAGGATATTGTATTCCAGAAGTACGTGAGACCAGCCTACGCAATTGTGATGAGCACAGCATAAATTTGTGCATTGTCTAATCTCTGTGTGCTCATCCCTTGTAATTCCTGCTAAATACTCAGAGTTCTGTGGCTGCCAGGTTGTATCAAGAACCGAAGCTCCTAGGAAATCGTACAGCTTTCAAATACATAATTTTTGAGTTGGAGGCAAATGCAATTTGTATTGCTTCAGCCACGCTTGGCATACATTCCTGAGCCTAGACATGCAGCGTGACTCGCTAGGGATCACCGAGGTGCTCGGAAAATCAGCCAGAGGAGGTCCTAGCAGGCCAAGCGCTTACAGAAATGAGTGCTTTGGAAGAGGAATACATTTTGTTTCCATGCAAGTTTTTATACCAATGCAGTACCTGAGAAAAAACACAAACCACCTGCATGTCCCTCTGCTGCCAGACATGCTTTGAGGTAAGACTAGAAGGACGTTGAACACATTTAGAAATGTGAAGCCGTTACTCCTCCGATATGGTTTATTGAGGATCTCAGTTTTCAAAGCATGAGTAGCAGTGAGGCCCGTTATTCTTTCCAACATGCAAAAGGCACAAGAAAGTCATCAATGTGATTCTGTGCAAAGTGTCTCTAAGAAAACATACAGCGAGGAAATGAAAGAAAAGAGCTCCCGATGGAAGAGAAAGCCAAAGTGCCTTCAAGAAAGTGCTGAAAAGTTCTGAAAATGGTCGTACTTTTTCAGAGTCCAGATATGCTCAGTCGGTGAAAGATGCTTTGCAAATCCGTGAAGGAAAACTCAAGAGACAGAGGCAAAAGGCTTAAAATAATAATCTCCTTACTGTGCCAAAATTCAGGATGGAAGTCAAAATGATTTATCTCGGGGAAAAAAAGTGCGGCAGTTAAAGACAGACATTAAATTCTTTTAAAAAAAAGCCCACCAAAACCAGACGTAGAAAGTGGATACATTCTAAGAGCAGCTCAATAAAAAATATTCCTTTTCATGAAAATAATTTTAAAAATGGATACTTGAAGAATGCAAATCCACCTTGACTGTGACCTGCTACTGCACCCTGCTCCCAGGAAAGCCTCTGAGCACGACAGCACAACGCCTTCTAGAAGGAAGTCCCCACGACCTGCGTCTGTGAAATGTGGCCAGTGAACAATTTGGAAACACAATCGTACAGGACCGAGTATCCCAGTCCCATTATTGAACCTGGATGTTGGGAAACTTCCCGGGGTTCCCGTCTCTCCCACTGGAGCCGGCCGGTGCCGGAGGCGGCGTCGCTTCCTGGAGGGCACGGCTGAGCCCGCGAACCCCTGAGCCTCTCGCTGGAGTTGAATACCTAAACCTAAAAAAGGCATTTACAAGTTGACACTTTTTTTTTTGGTTGTTGTCTTATTTCCTTGCAGTATACGTTTCTACTTCTAGACTATGGAATGTTACATTAAACAATATAATTATTCATTACCTTGCTTCAAATTTCATTACAGTTACTGAGGCTTCGTCATAGTTTCACACAGCACAGAGACACCAAACTAAACACCAAGCAGCCAGCACTAGATATATTTTTTCTTTAAGTACCAATAAGCAAAATATCCCATTCCCCCCAGAGATCCCATCAGGAAGGAGGCTCCGAAGAAAGAGGGAGGTTTCCGCTTCACCAGCCTGAAGGCATTGGGTACCACCGCAGAGAGGAGCGTGGTATGTATGTCTCCCAAAACTTTCCTGAAGGCAAAGCGTTTTTGTATCCTGTCGAAGAAGGACTGTAGGTTAGGTCTGCTGCCATCTTCCCAGTATTTCTTAGAGAGTCCCAGAAACTTGAGGCGGTGCAGGGTAGCTCCTAACAAGACATCGGCCAAAGTAAAGACGCATCCGCAGAGCCAGAGTTCACACTTCTGCCCTGGAGAGAGAAGCGACAGAACAGTAGGGTAACAAGGAACCCATGGGTGGACACCTAAAGGCTTGCCCAAAAAATCCACAAAGGCAGGAGTATTTGCATTGGACCTGGGGTGTTTTTCTCAGCTCTCAGATGTCCCAAGAGATCAGACCCCATCTACCTGGCTACACGATGGAGGATTCATGGGGCCACAAAGCTGGGAATAGGAGATGATCATTTATAGCCCACGTGAAGATACAAATTGCTATCTGCAAAATGGCCCTGTTGCCTCTCTCCCAAGCCAAGAGCAGCAGGAGATGGCATCCTGCTGTACTCAGGAGATCCCTGGGAAAGGGCCCTTGGGCCCCCTTGGAGTACGACGCAGTGCAGTGAGCCCCTCTGCTGTGCTACCGCTCAGGGGGAGCAGCAGCGTTTGTCCTTGGCTGCACCGGGGGCTGGTGCAGGGGTGTCATGTTAACTTGTCCTATTTTAGGGATGTGAGAAATCATCGGGAATTAAAACTGTTTGCTGGCTGGCCTGGCCGCTCTCCCTGTGCGCTCTCAGGGAGGTCCTGCCTCTGCCTCCTCTCCAGGAGCAGGGACCCTGCTCCGGGACAACGAAACTGGCAGCGCGTCTGTGCTGAGCGCCAGGTGTTGGGGGAGGCAGAGCTCAGTGTGAATGCTGGGCATGAAAAAAGACACTAGAGCGTTGATGGCCCCTGATAATGGGTGACCTTGGAAACGACCTCGCCAGAGAGCCATCCAGGAATAAACCAAGCTGTTGTTAGGCTGGAAGAAGTGGGCTCAGGCCAGGATGGTGTTAAACACTCCCCTGATGCCCGTTCAATACTGAAGAGCAGGGCTAGGATGGAGCGAAGGGAGACGGAGGGAGGTACAGGTAACGAAGAACAGCAGGAGGGGCGCAAAACCTGGCCCCATCCAGCCCAAGCCCCCTGGCTTTGGACCAAATCCTTGATTTTGGGACTCTCCCGCTGCCCTGCAGCTGTTATATCAGGGAAGGAAAGAGAGAGCGGCACTGTTCCTGCACTGCTGCGCAGGCACTGGGGCTGCTGGGCTGCCTGCAGGGCCGGGCCAGGGGAATTACTGGTCATCAGCAGCCCGCATTTGTAGCTGCTGGCAGCCTGCCTAATCCTGCTAGAGGCACAGCCCTAGCGGACAGAGTGCCTGTGCCTAATTAGTCAATAAATGTTTTCAGTGACTAATGAACTGTGGGGGTGCCACAGCTGGGGCCTCCTGGGTGCTGTGGGGATCCTGTGGATGCTCCAGCTCAGAGGTAAGGGAAGCATGGCTGAGGTGCCTGCCTTGCTCCTGGGCATTGCTGTGGGTGAAGCAGAAAGCACATGGCGGCTTCGGGAGAGAGCCATGATCTGGCTCTACCCCTCCTGGATCTGGGCTTGTACCCACTGCTGAGGTCCAGACCCAGCTGTGGGATGCTCCGGGGCAGAAGCACAGGCAAGCACAACTCATCCCCCTTGCATCCACAATACCCCAGCTTGGACCAGCAGGTCCCAGCCAAGCAGGGTCCCTGTGCCAGGGGATCACCCTGTGCTCCTGCCACATCTCTCGCCCTCCTCCTGCTTGCCCTGCCCTGCCTGCATCGCTGCACATTGGGCCGGCAGCCTGGGCTGCGTGGGAGGAGAGCTGCTGCACTGCGGCTCCTGGGAAGTTGCCAAAGGTTCGGTGTTTGCGCCCACTGCTGAGATCCTGACCTGGCTGTGGGCACGGCGGGGGGAGTTCGGGGGCCTGGAGCAGAGGGCAGGAGCAGCACGTAAGGATCAAAGGCAGTGGAGTGCTCAGTGCTGGCAGCAGCAGCCACCCGTGTGCTCCAGACACCTGGGATGTCCTCCAAGGGCATCTCATTAGGCTGAATTCTAAGCTATCCCAGCTCTTGGATCAGTTCATGGGGGTGTTCGTTGGAGGCAATTAGGGCGATGCCAGGTGCTGCTGTGAATGCATCAGGTCTCTCGGTAAATCCCCAACCTGGTGCCTTGCAGGGCCTGACCTTGGCTCCTCTGAGGATCATTCAGTGCAGCCCCAAGTGTGACGCACAGCTCTGCGCAGCCGAGGCCAGCCCTGAGGGCAGGGGCAGCTGTGGGGCCATCCCCTGATTAACTGCATCTGGGCTCTGCTCTGGACCTGGCGCTGCAGTGCTGGCAGCCACCAGCCCTCCAGGGGCTGAGGTTTTGAGCCCTGCTGGCAGTGGGGACGGGCGAATGACGGCGTTATCCTGGGGTGACGACAGGACAAGCAGTGCCCAGCTGTGCCCATACATCCCCATCTGCCAGGGTGTGGGGTGGCTGTCGTCAGGCACCCAGCAGCATTTATTTGATGTCGGGATGGCTGGCGTCGCTCTTCCCCACCCGCTGGCGTTTGACGCAGGTCCTGTAAAGGCTCCCACCCCTCCAGGGCCCCTCAAATTCCCATCACGTTTCCCTGTCTGCACTCTGCTGGGATGTGCTGCAGCCCCGTGGCTGGGGGGAGTTGGCTGCGGGACAGGTCCCCAGCCTTGTGCTCTTGGCAGTCTGTGCTCCTCGTGGTGCAAGAGCCCCTGGCCAGCCCGCTCCTTCCTGAATCAGCCAGGGCATCAGTCACTGGTGGTCCCTCGCTGGGGCAGAGGGGACCTGCCACCACCCTGTGATGACTTTGGAGTTCCCACAGAACAGCTGTGAGGACAGGGGTCCTGCTGCCCCTGTGGCAAGGGGCGCAGGGGCTCTCCGGAGCAGGGGTGGTTTGCTGGAGGTTAGTAAGACCACAGCTGCAATGACATCGGTGCACCCAAAACCAGTAAAACCCAGCAGGCCACACTGACGGTTGCCCCATGGGGGATGTTCATCAGGTGCAAAGCCATCAGCAATTCCTGGTGTTGCACCTCGGCCCCGTGCAGAAAACCAGCCCATAAACGCAGCCCAGCGCCTACCTTGGTACTCCAGTTTCCTCTTCTCCAGCTCAGCCTCAATCTGGTCTAGCACCATCCCCAGCTCACCAAGGATCTTCTTCAAGTAGTTCACGTTGTCGTGCTCCAGGATCTTGGCCTGAGTGGAGAGTGGCGTTAGGACAGGGGATGGATGGATGGAAGGACGGACAGATGGACGGACGGATGGACATGCATCCTTGCAACCATGCAGGGACATAAGGCATGAAGGGTCCATGGGTCATGTCCCACATCACCAGAGATGTGTGTGGCTTTGACCCACTTACCATGAGTTTCTTCTGCTTGGAGAGGTAGGGCTCTGATAGCTGTGGCTCCTCTTCATGGTCCAGCTTCATCAGCTCTGTGCTGGCATTAGCTAAATGTCCTGGGGGGAGACAGAGAGAGGGGCTGGGTGGCCGTGTTTGGCAGGGGTCGGGATGGCCTTGTGTCTGGTAGCAAATCACCTCCCTCGTCCTGCATGAGAAATAGTGTTGTGGCACCAAGAAAAACACACTGGAGAGCTAAAATGGGCCAAATTCATGGCTTGCTGCTGCCATGCTGCCATACGGGTGGGTGGCTGGGCATCGCACACCCTCCCGAGAGCACGTGGCTTCTTCAGCCCTCCCACCTGCTCACGGCAGGGCAGCGCTGGCTGCGGAGCATGGCAGGGCCCCCTCCCTGGCAGTGGCAAGTCCTAGCTCTGTGGGTCTCAGGGGAGGTTTCAGCTCTTAATTTCCTCTGCTGGACTCATATTAGAGCTGCCAGTGGATCTCCGTCTCTGTCCCTTACTGTTTTAAGAACATCCCTGAGCTTCCCCATAACCTGGTTCCTGCAGCCCCAGCCCCAGCAGGTCGCTCTTTTAGGATTTCCAAGCCGGCTGCCCACACGCAGGTGTGCATGCAGAGCAGCACGGCAGCGAGCGGCACAGGAGGGGATGCTCCCTCCTGACTGGAGCTGTCCTGCCCTGGCTCAGTGTCCAGGGATGCAATTCGGTAGCGTGGAGCCCATCGTGAGCGCGGGAGAGATGCCCACCTTCCTCCCTCCCAGGGCACAGGGAGGATGCAGAGGGCTTTGTGCAAGGGAGCTAATGGAGGGAAAGGAGCAGAGTAAATGGAAGAGGAGAACACGAGATGCAAAGTAACACCTTAGGGACGACATAAATTACCCGAAGCTGGGCTAATCTCTTCCTGCCAGGGACCATCTGCTCTCTCTCTTTCTTCCCTCCAACAAGGGCTTGGCNGTGGCTGGCCAGGCTGCAGAGGCAAATCGAGCCTAAAGGAAGGGCTGGGGAACCGGCCGGCCCGCTGGCACCAGCCCTGGGCAGCCCTGCTGGAGAGGCAACTTACTGCGGATCTCAGCGGTCGCGTACTTTGGGATCATGGAGTCGGTGGTGAGCTCAGGGTGCAGGATGCAGCCATGCGTGTAGGCATCCATGGGGAGCGAGTCCAGCAGCTCCCAGTACTGCAGCACCCGCGAGTGCAGCAGGCTGCCAGGCTCGGGGATCAGCTGGGTGACGTTTTCTGTGAGGGCAAGGGGAAAGGTGTTAGTGGGCACTCATTAGCAGCTCATTAGCCTGCACAGGACACCAGTGTGCAGTCCTGGCTTGAGCTACCTCTGAGCAGGGCAGGCTGTGGCGGTGCATTAACCCAAACCCATACCCTGTGCTTGGCTCTGCCCTCTCACTGCTGCCCATCTTGGCCAGAAGTGCATCNTGTTTTAAGAACATCCCTGAGCTTCCCCATAACCTGGTTCCTGCAGCCCCAGCCCCAGCAGGTCGCTCTTTTAGGATTTCCAAGCCGGCTGCCCACACGCAGGTGTGCATGCAGAGCAGCACGGCAGCGAGCGGCACAGGAGGGGATGCTCCCTCCTGACTGGAGCTGTCCTGCCCTGGCTCAGTGTCCAGGGATGCAATTCGGTAGCGTGGAGCCCATCGTGAGCGCGGGAGAGATGCCCACCTTCCTCCCTCCCAGGGCACAGGGAGGATGCAGAGGGCTTTGTGCAAGGGAGCTAATGGAGGGAAAGGAGCAGAGTAAATGGAAGAGGAGAACACGAGATGCAAAGTAACACCTTAGGGACGACATAAATTACCCGAAGCTGGGCTAATCTCTTCCTGCCAGGGACCATCTGCTCTCTCTCTTTCTTCCCTCCAACAAGGGCTTGGCTTTGGCAATGCGCAGGTGCGGGAGGAGCCAGGGCTGGCCGGGGCAGCAGCCAGCCGCGGGCTGTACACTGCCACAAAACGGTGAAGCTCCTTGGTTTCCACAATGAGCTTTGAAGCTTGTGCTCTCTAAGGCTCCCAGCCGGCTACGTAGATTTGCCTTGGCGCCTACTGCAGCGGGGCAGCTGAACCATCGCCTGGACGTAGGGGCTGTGCTGGGGAGGAAGGGCACCCCTGGCAGCGGGGCATCCCACGGACCTACCCTCAGCCCACCCATTGCAATGACTTGGGGAAAAATGCCACCAGTGAGGAAGTTTGGACGGGGAGATATTTTTAAGGACCTTGGCACAATGCTGGGGATGTGATGCAAGGCAGGTGGCATCTGAAGCCATCACAGCAGCACCCACTGGGGCGGGGACTGGCTCTGCACCCTGCATCTGCCCAAGGTCTGGGGGTGAAAGTGACGCTTGGTGACACAGGAAAAGCCGCCTGTGCAGGGTACCAGCAGAGGCAGAGCAGACCATGAGATACTCCTCGGGAAAAGCCTATTTCTCTTTGTGCATGAGTGCATCCCAATTCAGAGGGGCCATTCGTGACCCAGACAGCTGAAGGGGCTCGTCAGGGAAACAGTGTTTGCTACAGGTGCCATTTGTGTTTGGAGCCTAAAGGAGGGGAGAGATGCAGTGCATGCCGGTGCCCTCCTAACAAGGACACTTTTCTGGACAGGGACTCTCTCCAGGAGCAATCCTTGCCGTTGAGTTATATTAAGCATCGTCAATGTTTCATGAGCATTTGAAGGTCAGGTACACAGCCTTATGCCGATTCATCCATTACCTGCAACTCAGTCTGGCCATACTCTCCCACCTTGCCTTTAGAGCTATTGGAGGGAGAGGGGATACGCTGGGGAGGGAGCAAATTCGCATGCCCTAGAAAGAGCTGGGTGGGAAGCATGCATGGCCCACGGGAGCCCAGACACCCTCAGGGTTAGGAAGCCTCTAGAGGGTGCCCGCAGCTCCCAAATTGCGCTTTGCCATTTCCCAGCTGTGTCCCTGCCCGTGTTGGTGGAAAGAGTTGATGAGCAAGAGCAGGGTGGCTGGCCAGGCTGCAGAGGCAAATCGAGCCTAAAGGAAGGGCTGGGGAACCGGCCGGCCCGCTGGCACCAGCCCTGGGCAGCCCTGCTGGAGAGGCAACTTACTGCGGATCTCAGCGGTCGCGTACTTTGGGATCATGGAGTCGGTGGTGAGCTCAGGGTGCAGGATGCAGCCATGCGTGTAGGCGTCCATGGGGAGCGAGTCCAGCAGCTCCCAGTACTGCAGCACCCGCGAGTGCAGCAGGCTGCCAGGCTCGGGGATCAGCTGGGTGACGTTTTCTGTGAGGGCAAGGGGAAAGGTGTTAGTGGGCACTCATTAGCAGCTCATTAGCCTGCACAGGACACCAGTGTGCAGTCCTGGCTTGAGCTACCTCTGAGCAGGGCAGGCTGTGGCGGTGCATTAACCCAAACCCATACCCTGTGCTTGGCTCTGCCCTCTCACTGCTGCCCATCTTGGCCAGAAGTGCATCCAGTCCATGCTGAGACAGGCAAACCCGCAGGACCACAGGGATGTGTACGTGTGTTGTCACCCAGCCCCGCAGCCCTGGTGTCCCCAGGAGCTCAGCACGGCAAGCCCTTCACCTCTGCAGCCCCCGTACTTGTACGCTGTGGCTTCACATCTCCCAAGGGGAACAAAATCTTCCTGTTCTGCAGAAAAGATCTAAACCACAGGGATTTGGGTTTGGGATCTCCTGAATTACATACCTGTTACACCAGTGGCAATGAGGCACCCAATTTTTTTGGGCTTCCTTGAAAAATCCCATTCAAAATGGGTAATCAGGGAGCTAATGACCAAAGAAGGAGCCCAGCACCTTCCCTCGTGCTCAGCCGGTGCCTCAGCTGCAGGAGCATCCCTCACCCTGGCTGGCCCGGCTCTGCTCCTCCTCGCCTTGTTGGGTTTTATTCATCTTTGCAGATAGCAGTTTGGATCCTGCTCTTTTTATTACATTTTCAGCTCAAGATACATGGCAGATGACACCACAAGGAGCGAAATGTTGCTCGTCTCCCCCAGGAATATCAGGTCTATTTTTTTATGGGATCATAAATGTTTATGGCAATCGCAGATAGCCGTTAACAGGTAGTGAGTAAATTTACCACCAGTCTCAGTACACCCGGTTGCCCACATGCCGCCCGCAGTGCAGGGCTCACTGCATGCCGGCACCTTGGGCTGAGTTGAGGCACATCCGCAGAAGGACTTTGGCGGACATGGCCAATGCGGCTCCTAATTAAGATCCTGAAATGACAGTTCCGCCCGGCCCCGCTGCCAGCGGCAGGAGCAAGGCTGCGGGCACAGCCTGACGATGCCCGTGCAGCTCGCCCTGCCCTGGGCCAGGCAGCGTCACGTCAGCCGGCACCTGCAACTGGACAAGAGCCACGGAAATTTTGGCAGCTTTCGTATTGCAAACTTCCTAGCAGCTCTGATTCAAGGCCGTCTCTGCTGGTAAGCTCTGTAAAGTTTTTCTCACTGATGGGCATCAGTGTTACTGTCCCCTGAGCGAGGGGAGGTTTTGGTAGCTCCTCCTGCCTGCGCTGCCCGGACTCCACCTCTCCAAATGGGGATTTTCCATCCAAGAAAAGCGACTGGCTGAATGAAATAATAATAACTGACCTACAGCCTGCGTGCTCCTTCCACAGGGCTCCTGGCCAGCACCTGACGGGCTGGTGCTGAGGCTAGGAACCAGCACGTCCAGAGCGACTGCCCTACCCAGCAGAGAGATGGAGCGACCACAATGAAATAGTGGCATGCTGGCCGCCACCCCGCGTCCTTCAGCACGTCCCAGGGAGCTTTTTCCGTGGGACGGCACTTGCTCTGGCTTTGAGTACCACAGCCAACCTGGCCGTATGGGCTGCTGTTGCATACAGTCAGCAAGCGATGGGCCGTGCAATGGCGGGATGCGGGGAGGCTCAGACGGGCAGGGCTGGGGGCTGCAGCCCTTGGAGGAGCCCCTCGCCCAGGCTCTGAGAGGCGTTGGCACCAGCCAACCTGTGAGTGGTTTCTTGGCACTGCTGAGCCTTGTCCTAGCGAGAAGCACCCTCAAAGGGGACTTACTGGCACTATTCACGGCCTTTTTGGGGAGAGAAAACCATTGCTCGTCACACTACCCTTTACTGATAGCTGACACTCAGGGGGCGGAAGCAGCTGAAAAACGCCATGCTCCCATCCCAGGCGAAAAGAAAACTCAGTGAATACACCTCCTTATCTAGGCATTTTCAAGCTCTGCACCTTTCTGCCAAGCGAGTGATACCCCCTCGGACCAACGGCGCAGCATCCTGGTAACGCTGTCGCCAGCTAGCGCTGGTGGGTGATGGCTTGGGGCACAGCATGCAGCAGGGAGCGATGGTCCGGGCCCTCCCGCCTCTGCCTCACAGCTTCCCTCCCCATTTCTCAGTGAAAAGGTAAGAAATTGCACCTGCCTGGAAAATCTCAATGACAGGAGTTTCCCAACACACGGGCAGTGCCGTGTCCCCCTCCCGCTGGGGACAGCCTGTTGTCACATATGCCGGACCACCTGCCCCTTGCAAAGACCGGGCAAAGCGGTGTCGGGACACAGCCCCACGATCCCCACTGTCCCTCACTCCCGGGGCCACTGCTGGGCAGGAAAGTGGCTGCCATTCCTCGGGAGCTGCTGCTGGCACAGGCTCCTCCTGACTGATGCCTTCTGCGCTGCCCCACCAGCGAGCGAGCATCGGTGCCTCTTGCCAAGCAGCACCACCGTGGCGGGGCTGGGAGAGGACAGCAACTGAGCTGGCAAGATGCCCTTGCTTCGGGAGCTATTTTGAGATGTTTTTGATGTCTCTGTTGCAAGGGGGATGGATGCTGGGGCGAACATCGTGATGGCACAGCCTGAGCTCCCTGCTCAGCTTTGAAGCCTCCCCGGCGGAGTGTCCCAGCCTGACAGCCTGCAGGTTTGGGGAAATGAGGGCGAAGCGATGTATGATGCCAGGGACAGGGTGCTTGCTGCAGCGGCCGTGTAAGACAGCCACCTTCAAACGCCATCTCAGTGTCCTGGTGCATCGGGCTCGGCTGCCTACTGACTGCGGCCCTGCTCCGGGGGGAATATGAGCTTCCCTCTCCCAGCCGTCCCTTCCTCTGGGTTTGTGTCACATCATTCTCCCATGGTCCCCAGCACCACTGGCTTTCTTTGACTTTAAGGAGGCAGTTTTCTCTGAGGTGCAGTGGCGTGGAGGATGGCAGGGTCCTCTGCCCACAGCCGGTGGCACAGGGCTCATTGAGGAAGAGGAGGGGGCATAAGCACGCAGCTCAAACTCACTTTCTCGCAGAGGGGCCACTTACAGGGAGTTACTGGGGTTTTTATACGGTTGCCCAAAGCCGAAGTACAAAGGTGGCCAAACCTAGAAGTACTTCCATGGCCCATGTCCCAGCTGTGGCTCCGGTGAGATGCCACCACGCACCATGGGGACCGGGGGAAACGGTCTGGTTTGGGAGCGTGGCCTTCAAGGCAGAAAACGAGGGCACCCAGCTATGTCCCTCCCTCGAGCCCCCCAGCAGCACATTTGGGGATTTCTGCCAGAAATCCTTCATTTTCATGGGAAAATGTGAAAGTTTGGGGAGGGCTTATGGCTTGCTGCTCTTCTGGAGTAAAGCTGAAACTTTAAAGGACAAAGTGGGTGCATCTGGCAAACAGCATCTGGAGTTTCCCCCATGACACAGCCAACCCCTCCCTTACCTCCCGTGAAGTTCTTCTCCATGTAGTCGATGATCTGGTTGTAATCGCTGATGATGTTGTCCCTGTGGATGATGACAGGCACCTCCTCCCCCAGGTTGAGCCGCATGAACCAAGGCTCCTTGTGCTCCATCAGGGGCATGCTGACATCCCGCTCCTCGCAGGGCAGCCCCTTCTCCGCAATGACCAGCCGCACCTGGGGCAAGAAGATAGGGAGAAAGGGCTCAGCCCCACGCACCGAGACAGTCCTGAGAGCTCTCAAAGCACCCCAAGAGCCCCTCCGCCACCTCATCACACCTCCCTGGCCCTTCCCTACCACTTAAGCACAGCTTTGTGCCAGGGCACACCTCGTCCTGCAAGAAGCCAAGCAGCTCTTGGCATAGGGCAGCTGTAACATCCAGGCAGCCGAGCAAGGATTTCCCAGCCTAGCAAACGGGGGAGATCCAAGCTCATCCTAACTTTGCGGGATGATGAACCATCGTCCCTCTGGTCGCTGGTGGCCCATGTGACGGGCAGAGGGGCTGGGGGGTGAGAGCCCATCCCTTGGCAGCAGGTGGAGAGGGGCAGCAGCTGCCCAGCTGGGGGGGATCAGTGATGCTGCTGCATAGCCCAGTGCATACCTGAGGAAGAAGAGGAGGAGGAAGAAGCAGAAGCTGCGGCAATGCTACACTTTACACCCAGTGGGTGTTACTGCCTGGCTGAAGGAGGCCTGGATGCTAACTCAGATATGCCCTACTTTTGGGGGTGGGTTCTGGCTTTACAAGGCCAGAGCAGTGAGAAGGCTCCGTTTCGTGGAGAGCTTCAGGCAGCCCCTGCAGCTCCCTCCTCCTCCCCGCTGCCGCCGTCCGGGGGGCATTGCCCACCACCTTCAACCCCTTGTGCCAATCCTGCTGCCTTCCCCTGCCCCTGCCATCATACAGCCCCGGGTCAGCGGGCGGCAGTGCTGGGGTGGCACCCCCCTGTCTTGTGGGTGGGAAAGCAGAGTCCAGTGGTGCGGAGGGGCAGGGGAGGCAGGAGTGGGGCTGGGTGTGGTTGCTGTTCCCATCCCCATTACCCATGGACAGCCCCCCGGGCTGGTCCTGCTGCTTTGCTCTGCGCTTGAGATGGCATTGAATGCGCACCCAGGGATGGCATTTTAGGCTTCTGAGTTATAAAAACCTGGCTGTTAGGAACTAAGTATGTCAAACAGGCAAAAAAAACCACCTCGGGGGATGTGAAACAGCCACGTTTTACAGAACCACTGAATGAGGGGAAAAGCACTTCTTTTCCTCCAACTAGCAGCAGCTAAAAATACAACTTAACAAATATAAGCATTTCTATGAGTACTTCAGAGTTCCTGGGGAATTAGCCATTCATTATTTATAAGGCTGGCAAATTAATTTTTTCTTTTAAAGTCAAACAAGGAAAAGCCTGGGTCCCTCAACCGCAACTTGCTCTTGGCCTTTTCCTCCCAGCTGAGGTATAAACCCTGGCCAGGACCACCCAGGGCATCTGTCCCCAAGCTTCCCATGCTTCCCTGCTCGGCTATCAAGAGCCGAGACCAAAGGCCTGGCCGGAGGCAGCTGCCGGCCCAAGGCAGCGCAGACAGGGGAGCTCAGCTCCCGGGGTAACCCTGGTGCCTCTGGGTGAGGGAAGCCCCTGCCAGCCCCCCAAGGAGGGGTCCCAGCCAGGGGTGATGAAATGTGCCTGGACCCTGCAGCGCCGGCATGGCAGCAATGGGCGTCTTGTGTAAAACCCCAGGGCTGGCTGTAATAACTCCAAAAATCCCTTTGCTGGCAGGGCCAGATCCTGGTGGGGGCTCAGGATCCTTCCCACAAACAGCCCCAGCACCGTGGAGGGTGGTTCTGAGCAGCTCCCGGGGCAGAGCAGGAAAAGCTTCACCTGCAGCCTGCTCTGAGCAAAACTCCTCTGCAGGGGGTTCCCGTGCAGCCCCCGCCGCCCCCTCCCTGCGATGGTTATCACACCAGCTTGTGCTAACGCGTTTTCCTTGCAAGTGACCTCAAAACCGAAGCTCGAAGCAGTGCCAGAGGGTGCTGGGGCTCTAGGCGTCCCCAGCCCCACAGAGGGTGAGGCCAGTTGTAGGAAACCCCATACAAGAAGTGCCTTAACCACTGCCGCCTGCTGCTGGTGGACAAGCAAGACAAAAACCAGCAGCAAGCCCAGCACAAGGTGGGGGAGCCGGGCGCGAGCATCCCTTGCTGGTGCGGATCAGAAGCCCATTAGTCACCCGCTGCTGGCGGCGGTGAAGCCGACCATGTGCAGCCTCCCTGCTGCATTGGCCATCCTCCCCTTTCTTTGTGCCTGCAAGTAGAAACGCACGGCTCTGCCGTCGGCCTCCCCCGGCCTCCCCGACGGGCGGCGGGGCTTGAGGGGGCCCTTGCACCAGGGGAAATTTATGTTCCCCCCACCCCTGCGAACAGCCCCGTGTAATGTACACGGCATGGGAATGACGAGGGGTTTGGGGCTTGGAGGAGAAGGTCGAATTTGCTACACAGCTGCTATGCTGCAAAATGAGCGTTTACTATTGCCTGGAAAATGTGATTTCTCACTGTTTAGCTCCATGAGCCGTGCATGGAGCTGAGGCACCCCGGGAATAGGATTTCCAGGGCATTGCTGCAATGTAAATCGTTGCTGCGTGCTGGGGGCTGCTCCCCAGAAGGAGCCCAGCTTGAGGGCTGCCTCCCCGTCTCCCAGGAGCAGGGTGGTCCCGGGGCCCGGCTCAGGCTTTGTCTGTGATCCTGGCCACGCCGGAGTGGGGCTGTGAGCGAGCACAAAGCTGAGGTGGCTCCCAGTGCAAGCCGCGATCCCGAAGCAAAAGCAGGATTTAGCTGAGCACACCAACCCCCCGTCCCCTCCCCAGGCAGAAGCTGTTAAAATGCAGAACCGCAGGCACAAAAGAGCTGCCCGGCCACACGCTGCTGCCCTTGTCAGCCCTGGGGACGAGCCCCTTGCTCTCCCCGTGAGTGCAATCCATCCTCCCTAGGCAAGGAGATGCCCGGGGAGCTGGAGGTGATTCTCCCTCAGGAACCTGGCCAAATGATTATTTTTTTACCTTTTGTGAGCTGAAGGACTGGGTCCAGTGGTACAAAACCAGTCTGTCCTGGGATTTGAGAGCGGGGTCTGTCGGGTCCTGGCTTTCCTCCCCCTCCGTGGATTTCCCTGCGTCGTTCTCCAGCGCCGAGATGGGCCACCAGCTGCAGTTGGTGGGAGTAACATTATTGGGAGTCGCCATGACAGCCTGCGAGTGAGCGGGGAGAGGGACGAGCAGCGCTAGCCCAGCATCACATGGGCTCCTGCCAGCAGCATCACTCCTGGGGCAGCTCCATCTCCCTGGCTGGGGTGGGCAGCGCGGGGTGGTGGGCGCTGGGGGTCACAGGAGAGGAAGGTGGCGGCAGCGATGTGGGTAAAATCGCAGCCCATCCCCACTCGTGGCAGGGCTCCCACGGAAACGCGCAGGCATCGCTTCAATAGGCGAGTCAGCAGCGGAGGCTCCGGCTGCCTGCCTGCCTGCTAGCTCGGCAATCCGAGGCAGCTCCAGCCCCTGTGGCTCCTTAGGAATATTTTGCAGCAGAGATCAGAGATTAAGATTTTTCGGACTGGTTCAGATAGAGCAGATATGTAACAAATAGCTATGTTGATGGATACTGGCTTTAAAATGTCTAGCAGGTGTCTTGCCTGCCTTGCAACCTTTATGGAAAGAAGCAGCAACGTCTCTTTAAAGGTATTCAGCAATTTTTGAAGAGCACAGATTAATTACTGCCTAATGGGTGTTACATAGCCTGTACAGGTATAGAGCCCTGGAGCCCTCGCTGTGTACCGGAGCCTCGGGGTGCACAGCCAAACCGGACAGCCGTCCTGCACCAAAGTAGGCATGGTTGGGGGTCATTTCCAGAATAAGCAAGGTGTGTCACAATTGCAAACCAGCCAGCTTTCCTCTGCTCAGAGAGTGCTGGGGCTTCTGGGGCTGCCGCTCTCTGGGCACTACGGGCATCACCCAGAGGTTTGCAGGCGAATGTGTGCAGGCAGCTGACATGTTTCTGGACACAGCGACCTGGACATCTGGGCCCGTGCTTTATGAGGCTTGGCTTTGTCACGCTCCATCTCTGTCAATCTGACAGCCTGGAGTTAATTTCCCACACATAGGATGAGCCGCCGGTGCTGGAGGGGTAAAACCAGCCCAGTAATGGGGGTTGTAGGGGCAGGTTCTGGAGAGAATGAAGGAGAGTGCTCCGCAGGCGCAGTGAGCCGGCTCGTGTCTCAGGGCTCCACAAGGGCTCTGGGTGCCAACGTGGCTCCTCCATGTGTTGCTCCCATCTCCTCCCACGCTGGAGCTGGTGAGGTTGCCGCAGGTGTGGAGGGAAACAGGGTAGGGGTTGGGAGAGCTGGTTCGAGCGGGGAAACTGAGGCACACTTCGACAAAGAGCACTGGGAGGGAGGGGAGCCAAACTGGTACCCAGCCTCAAGAGCAGAGTAAAAGGAGTGATTTTCTGGGGAGCCGGAGGTGAAAATCAATCCGTTGTTGTGGTGATGCCCTGCTCCCGGGGGTCCGCGGGAGGGTGATGGCGGAGGGGTGAGGCTGGGAAGCACTATGCCCTGCCCTGCCTCCTCCTTGCCTTCTCCCCTGTAGGCAGCAGCCCCCCAAGCCATCCTCCTTCCCCAGCCCAGGGCTTCACAAGTGCTGCCAGAGACCCTGCGCTGACCTCAGGGCCACCAACAGCGAAAGGCTCTCACTTGGCCTCTGCTTTGAGGCTACAAAGTCAGGGTAGTGGCCTGTGCTTAGAGAAAACTGGGCTTTGAAGAGCTGGCCCCGTCGCATGGGACCATCCTGCCCTCTACTCTGCAGCCTCCCCTCCGCCTGCTCCGTGCAGGGGAGCCCTCTCTGTCCAAGAAGCATCTTTTGGAGCTCCTTTCACTGGAAGGGGACGCCTCTGGGTTTAGAAGAGGAAAGCAGCAGCTTCACCAAGCAGAAGTGGTTCTCTCCTGCGGATCGCTGTCCAGAAAGCCCCATCTAGTGGCATATCTTCTGATGAATTAATGCTGCGCTTTTGGGAATCAAAAATGTCAAGTGGCTTCGTCCCTATGGGTCCTGCAGGTACAGGAGGCGCTTATTTATTCAGCTGGGTTTTGACTTGCTAAACTGAGCAAGGCTTGAGGGGCAGCATAGGTGCCAGCCCCCTTTAGGGGTGCCGTGACCTTGTGTGACCTTGAGATCATCCCCAGCTATTGTCCACAGCCTTCCTGCCTGCGAAAGCGGACGACGCTGGGCTGCCCCGTGGGATGCTGTGTGGCACGACCCGGCGGCCTTGGCAGAGCTGCGGCAGAAGGTGCCGTCCGGGCAGGATTGCAGGTAGTGGCCTTTGGGGAACACACGATCCGGGCTGTCTCGTCTCAGAGATGATGCAAACGTTACAGAGGGAAGAGAGCAGGCGGCCGGCATTGGTCATGGGACTTTGCTGGCACAGAAGCGTCTTCCCTGTTTTAGAAGGATAGGGTGGAAATCGGGCTGTAGAATCAGCTCCATTGATGTTTTCCAGGTGGCCTGATTCAGTGTCTGCCAATGTAAAGCTTAGCTAGGACTCGGTTTGGCTTCTGTAAGGTGAGAAATTTCATTAATCCAAGGTGCCCTTCTACATCCCCGTTCAGTTGAACTAGTCCTGAAACTAGACAGGCAAGTAACTTGTAAAGTGCTGGGGCCGGCGGGGGAGCCACTGAGAAAAATAAACCAGCCTGAGCTGCTGAGATGATAGGAAGTAGAGAGGCGGGGTCTGCTGCAAGGGAAGTTCTCGGAGCAGGGCAAGCCCACCAGTACTTTCTCAGAAAATTTTAGACACTATTCTGTAGATTGACTGGGGACACATCCTAGAATGCCCTAAATTTCCCAGGCTTGTTGGAGCAGGTCTAGTGGCAGGCTGGGAGCAGTAAAGCTGGCAGCGCTGTGCTCAGCACCACTCGTACTGGGACACCTCTGAGGCCGAGCGCTGATGCACATCAGTCAAGCTAATTGCGATGTGCAGGCATTCCTGGAGAAGATGCCATTTGCTGGTAAGCTTGAAGTTTTGGGCAGGCAGCAAGCAGGAGTCACTGACTTATCAGAGGAGTGAAGTGGGTGAGCTGAACACGGAAGGCTTTGAAGGAAATGGTAAGTCTGGGGTTGGGTCCTCTCTTAGAGCTCATCATTTCACTAAAATGAGATGGTTTGAGTAATGTGAATGTCAGCAGCAACGTTTTGGTACATTTGCTACAAGCCCGATTGTTGCAATCAAGAACCCTAAATATCTGCTCTTCCTGTGCCGCAGGGAGCACTGGACATGCTTAAACATGGGCACAAACAGCGATCCAGGCAGAATGCCAAACCGCTGAGTTTTCGTCTCTTCTTTCGTGTTTCCTTCTCCCCTCACTGTTACTTCTGTCCTGCCAGGGACACTATGGAAACGTGCCTGGAGAACCTGCTCTCAGACTCCTCCCTCCTGTCCAGCCTTCTGGCAATTTGAATTCACTTCTGAGCCCTAAATCTCAGGGCATATCTTGGACTCGTTTCCCTCACTCTCCTTGGACAGTGCAGGTCTGCCGCATGTTGTCCTGCTCCACAGCTGAAAACGCCTTCGTGCCCTTCCAGCATCAGTCCCTGCTAGTTGTATGTAACACCAGCTTGAAGGTCTACATGCTTCCGGAGGTTTGTGCATGCTTTATTAAAGAGAAGCAGCAATGTGCTGCTCAACAGCAGAAACAACTGCACGGAGGTGACCTCAAGCCAGCTGCCCACATCACATTTCTGGGGAAAAGAGCCTTGTTGTGCCACTTCGTAGGGCCGCAGCTGCAGAGGGATGGATTTTGTTCCGCTCACAGACAGCCTGTACCAGTTTTAAAGAACTGTATTTGTGCACGCCTATGCCTCAGCTTCATCACACGCAGGCTCCAGGTCAAGACTCCCCGAGAGGCTGGGTAATTGTTAAAGAGTCTGAAAGGGACACATGCTGTGTCTAACAATACCCTCAAACGAGTTTAAAGAGGGTACAAAACCAAGACGTGAACAGAAATACGAGCAGACGCCCTCTGCTGACGCACAGATAGCTTTTGAAAAACAGCAGCAGCAAAGATAACTAGTACTAAATATTTATGTTTAAAAGCAAAGTACATATACTAGATTAACTGAAGGAAAAAAGAGAAGAAAGTGCAACTAAAACTGTGTGCGGGTATGAAGGATAGTCCTGGAAGAGGGAAAGGGATAGTAAAGTACTAACCCAAGATGGAAAAACATACAGTCCTAAATATTTAAAGAATGCAATTCACAGGTAAGAAGGTAAATGTAATCAGTAAGTTACAGGTAAAATAATGACATAGCTGTTGTCATTATTCAAAATCAAGTATCAGAAGATCATAAAAGACCCCACCCCGAATAACTCAACAGTAATGGCTAAGCTCCAACAGACTTCATCAGCCTGTAACTGAGGTACCCAAACACTGCTCTTCTAATTCAGAGGTAGGTACAGGGGATGTGTAAAATGACATAAAATTTAGGAATCAGTTAATTTGAGAGTACGAGCCAGTATTGTGTGCTAAATAACTGCACGACACTTAAGAGCAAAGTAACCGGTTTAGTTGTATTCTTATGTTAACTTAACTTGGATTTATATGAACTTCAAATTTGATCTTCCTGNAGGTACAGGGGATGTGTAAAATGACATAAAATTTAGGAATCAGTTAATTTGAGAGTACGAGCCAGTACTGTGTGCTAAATAACTGCACGACACTTAAGAGCAAAGTAACCGGTTTAGTTGTATTCTTATGTTAACTTAACTTGGATTTATATGAACTTTAAATTTGATCTTCCTGGATCCATAGCGTAAACTTTAGGGATGATTAGAATAAGATCAACAAAGAATTATCGTCAGAATGTCTCAGGCTTCTCTAGCACAGAATACAAGGCCAACTCTCTACGTCTGGTACAATCTAATTTTATACAACTGCTTGTGACTCCTTGGCTGGCTGACCATTAATTTTTGAAGTGTAACTAAAAATTTTAGTATTTTACTCACCACAGTTGTTTGGCAGGTACATACAGCTGACACTGAAAGCAGACTTCTGGGGTTGTTTTGAAAGAAAGGTTGTGAGGGAAGATGAGCGTAAGTCAAATTATTCAGGCTTTAATTGGCTGGGTTTTGACAAACACTTATTAACGCAAGTTTCAGCAACAAAATTTATTTCAATATTTTCAACCAGAAGGAATGTTATAGCTCTACACCACACAGCCTCTATGATACACGCTTCTTATTTACCCCATTTCCACGCTGCGTTGTGCATCACACATACTCAGAAACAATCTGTATAGATGGCTCCACAATCTCCACTTCTGAGACAGCATAGCCCAAAAAAACTGTTAGCCTGCTTCACCCCTCCCTAAATCATTCCATCTGTAAAGCACAAATAACAAAAATAAATTTTTGCTTCTAAGAGCTTTACTTATCTGCAGAAAAATAGAACTGCTTAAGAGTGAGCTAGTTAGGTTATTAAAGGGTCCAAGCACACACCTTGCGCATTCTGCACCTCCCAACAAATTTGTGAGGAGGAAGCACTCACAATGTGACCCAACTAAAAAGGAGCCAGATAGTGTTCAAGGAAAGGACATCCATCCTATCCAAAATACCGAATGCCTTCTCATTCTTCTCTCTAGAGCAGGATGAGGAGGACAGAGCTGTAGCTATGAAACATTTCTCTAAGTACTGAGACACATTAAGAATGAACCTTCCAAACACTGCAAAATTTCAGAACAAAACTTAGAAGTTTTTTGTTTTTTTGTTTTTTTTCCAAAACATAGTGAAAACAGCATACAGAGCTTGAATATCCACAGCACAAACTGAGAATGAAAGGGAGTTCATTTGATTTACAGTGCTTTTGTTAAGGTATTCAGAGACTTTAGTGCATTCTTTTTAGAACTAAGCTCGGAAACTATATTCCGTTTTTCATTTTATTAGAAAACTAAACTGTGTGAGGCAAAGAAACATTTGATCAAACACACAACAGTGAAAACATGGCACTGACAAGGCATTTAACCCAACCATTACCACAAACTCTGATTCAGGATTCTCTATTGCTTTCAGTCAAGTATACATCATTTCTGCCATGTGAGACATTTTCTTGGGAATATATAAGTAGTATTCCATGTATCCAGAAAGATCTTCAATAGTCACGTCGTCCACAAAGGCTCGCGCTTGCTCAGAACAGGATCTAGGAGAACCTGACGAGGCTGTCCCACAAGGGGATCTATTTTGCAGAGACTGGGCATGGACTCCTAGGACTGCCTTTTCGCATTCTGACAGGACGCTCCGTAAGCCAGAGAAAGAGTACACTTCCATGGTTCGCCACTGTTTGCACTGGCACTTCTTGTCCGTACAAGGGCACTGCTTGCCGTTGCTAAGCAAGGATAAGGACTGGAAATCTGAGGTTTGGCTAGAACGCAAGCTAGTTTCAAAGGATGAGGAGAGAGCAGGGTAATTCTCTCTTGACTTCTCCAAAGGCTCTTCGGTGCTGAAAGCTTCCAAAGGTTCAGTTCTATCATCACTGGCCTCAAAGTGAGAATCGTGCCTGTCCTTCGTACAGTGTTCTGCTGTAACAAAAACGTCTGAGCTGATACTACCCTTCGACGTGTCTGCCTGGGTTTTGTGTTTCAGCTGGTTGTTGGCTTTTGTATTGCAATAGGTAAACTTGGGAGGATGCAGGACGGGAGACTTGGAGCGCCTGCGACGTGGGACTCTTGACGATCCTCTGGAAGGCTTTCTCAAGCACCTGCAGGGTTGTAACAGGTGAGCAAGTAGGTAACTCCAGAATCTACACCACAGCTCAGTAAGCTCTAAAATGTGGCTAAAAATGTTTTAGAATTTTTTTTGCTTCCGCTTAGAAAAGTCAGGTGACTGCTCACTTACAATCTCTGACAGGGACAGTGGAGGAGTCTGAAGAAATTCGGGCTCCTCCAAAGGAAAGACACAGACAGCCCTATTGTAAAGGTACTTCCCTCCAGATCTTCTGTGTTAAGCAAATGATATTTTGTTAGCCCAGACTGAACTGTAGTGCAGAACCTGGATATTGGCTGGAGCTGCTGGCAGAATCACACTGAATATCCAGGTGCTTCAATACAGAAATAACTCAAACAAGAGGTGAGAGGGGGTTGCAAAGGTAAAAGACTTGAAGAAAAAGACTTCTGAGGAAATCTGTGGAAAAGAAAGTTTTAGGTACCCTCTCTAAGAGAACACCAATATCGGTTTTAAAGCCTTTGATGAAATCCCCTTAAAAAACATCCTATCAAACAGTCACGGTAAAGTTTTCTAATAGAACGGAGAGACAAGAGATGTTGAAGCAACTAATTAACAACAGCTTCATTGGAAACAGCACACAAGTGTTAAATGTCTCATCAAACCACAAACGCATGCACGGTGCAGTGAATGGTTTACCCATGCCAAGCTTCCTTCGAGCAGACCGTCTGTTGCTTGGCTCCATCCACGGCTGCTCTTGTTGGTGTTCTGAGAATCATCCCATCGCCCACAGATAGAGCTGTGATACATCTGAGTGGAAAGGGAAACGCCACATTAGTCATGCCTGCACACACTGCTTCTAAGGTCTAGATTCAGCCTATTCTCTTTAGATGGTTAGCTCAGACATTTAAGTTTGCAGCCCTGACTTCCTGTACAGTCAGTGGTTAGAAATGGGGTACTAGAGATTTATTGAACTGCTTTTACTATATTGACCTCAGTCAAGTCTAAAGATAGGTGAGATGAAATGAAAGGAGGCCAAAATGCCCAGAGGCTGATGTCATACCCCATTTGTACCAAAATGACACAGTAAAGGAATGTAAACTCAGGTTCCAAATGTTCTTGTCAGACAATAGTTGTTAAAGATAGACTCCTACTCATCTAAAATGCAAAGTCAGGAACCCATAGCAGCAGGCTGAGTCGTCGTTACTGGAGAAGTGGATGAAGTAAAACAGACAAAGACAGATTACTAATTTATTTCTCATTAATTTTCCCAGGTAAACACAGAATGAAAAAAACCATCTGGCCCCAGAGGTCCAGACAACAAACATAAATGCCTCAGCAGTGCATCTGTATTTATGATGGCTGTATGTGCGATTTGGAACACTGGATAGGAAATTGTAAGAGATGAGGCTGAAATTCTAGCAGAAGAGCCCAAGTACTCTGCCCAAAGTTGATCTTAAGGGATTAGTCACAAGACTTGAGCTGCTCAAAACACATGCCTGCAAAACAAGATCTTTTTATGCCTAAGCAGATATCGTCAGGAATCAACCACGATTCCACAGTCTGTCACTGGTAATCCATCAAAAGTGGTTCGCTTAATAAGCCGAGTTCTTTGTTGGAGAACAGCTACTTTTTTCCACATTTAACAGAAGACCTCCTGAATTAGAGGAAACGAGTAGCAAAACAAAATAAATTTTAACACACAGAGGAAGTCACAAGGTCGCAATACTGATGGCTATGGAGATGAATTCACAAGGTAACATTAATTATCAATACAAAGCTTTCTCTTGTGAATTCCCAAAAGACTTCAAGTGGATGATCTCACAAAGTGTTAGACTGCATAATTTTATTAACTACCGCTTGTAAGGAAGACACTCATACTACATATTATCAGTATATCCACTGGGCTATGGAAGAAGTTTTTAGTATAAGAATGTCTGCGGACATTTTACTCTACAAAATCCCCCCAAATCAGAAACAACCAACGCTCACATTCAGCCTGATGATTTTCAGCGAGACTGGGCCCTCCAGCGCACTACAAAGTGATGGTGCTGGCCTTCAGACGCTTTCCAAGCCAATCTTCATGCGCTATAGTGAAGGCTGAGAACGTGGCTGAAGACACCACCGTGTACATGAACGGATGCACAAGTTCCATATCGCACAAGGTGACTTTGGCTACCACAACAGTTAAGAGTGGGTTCACTGCTTTGGGTGAGTCATTTCATGTTTTCATACAGTTACCGTGTAATTTCAGTTGGGTATTGTATCAAAATTAGTCGCTAATGAAGTACTGCTTTGCCTATTAGACAGTTAGAACAACGGCATTTCATGTGAAGCAACGCAGTTGTCTCCTCTTGGAGGGTAAGGAATCTTTCACCAAATGACATTTGAGATTCAAAATAATAGAAAACAAATAGAAATATGTAATAAGAAACCGACAAATTACATGGTCCATCTTGTTGCTCGCTTACCCTGCTGCATCCACTCTCAGCTTTTTAAAAGCTGTTTGCAGACTCTCTTCCTCTTCATCTTTAGCTTCCAAGTCCATTGATGGGCTCTCAGCGTGTAACCAATCGTGCCATATAGAATAAACTGAAATACAGAAATTAGGATTTGATGTTGATGTCTGAACACGCATGGTCTCTACAAAACCCGAGTGGCAGGTGTAAAGGATGCCCGTTCTTCTGCGGGCGATCTCACTGCCTTCTGACGAGACCTGGCCAGTACTTTTCACCGTGAACTCCAAACTCTGCGTTTCTCCGGACGGTCACAGCAGCCGCTGTCAAAANGTAAAAAGCCGGTGCCGCGGGGCCCGGGGGCTCCCCGGGGCCGGGGGCGGTGCGGGGGCCGTGAGAGCCAGGGACGGGCCCGGAGAGCGGCCCCGGGCGGCAGCGGCGCTGCATCCCGGCCCGGTCGGGCTGCTGCTCCCGCTGCCGAGGCTTGGCCGGGAACCCCCGGGAGCGTTTGATGCCTTAACGTGCCCGTCCTTAGAACCAAACGCCCGTGCTTGCGCGTGACACCATCGTCGCTTGGTGAGCAGTGGTGCGTGTCTCGCCCAGTTACCGGCCCCGTGTTGCTGGGAAACAGCTGAAAATGAAACGGGAAAGGATGGATGTGTATGTTACTAGGAGATCAAGAACATAAGCTTCAGTGCGGTTGCTGACACAACATCAAGCTTTGGTTGTTTGTCACAGTAATTCACTTTTTCTTGATCTCGGTGTTAGTTGGCTGGTGCATCTAAAATGCTGAAGCTTATACTTAGTTATCGCAGCGCGAGTGGGGTTTTATCTCAGTAAGTTCTGCATCGTTTTGAGGGTTTACTGTGTCAGTGATGAAGGGCAGCACGATAAAATATTTAGTCTGAAACCAGTATTATGTTGTGAATGACATACAGTGATTTGAAAATGTTTTACTGTCATTTTCTTGCTAAGGTTATATAATACAGGGGTTTGGTATGTGAAAAAAAAGGTTGTAGACTGAATTTTTAATTTTAAAGAACCTTCTGTTTGAGTCAAGGAAAAAAACTTTCTGAAGTAGGGACTGTATGTTTCACCAGGTTAGTAGTATTTAACTAAGAGAGCATCTAAAACAATAGCTCACTCAGATGAGCATTCTGTTGTCAGTCTCTGTGTCAGCTTCCTCCTCTTGTGTTTACTTGCTG
>VZSC01017634.1:107420-123107 GCA_013398225.1 Steatornis caripensis | reverse complement strand
GGGCAAGGCGCGGGAAGCTCGGCCTGGAAGGGCGCGGGGCGGCTCCGGTTCCCATTCCGGGTGGTGAGCGATTGTGCTGCGCATCACTCGTTTGTATTCTCTCTTGTTAGCATTATAGTTGTTATTGTTACTGTTCTCCTCTCTCTCTCTCTGTGCTGTTGCATTAAACTGTCCTTATCTCAGCCCATGATGGCTGCCCCTTTCTCTGCTGATTGTCCTCCCCGTCCCGGTGGGGGGGGTGGGTGCAGTAAGCAAGAGGCTTTGTGGTTCTTTGTTGCCGGCTGGGCTCAAACCACAACACCTTGTAAGAAGGAAGACACTCTAAGCTCACAACCCATTTTGGAAACTCCTTTTCCACCACGACATCCTCCAATTTGCAACTTTTAGTAGCCATTCTCAAATCCATCCTAGCCTTCTTACACATTTTCAGACACTTTGTAGTCATCAGCTCTTAATTTCTCATGACACGACAAGATTGGGTATCTCCAGAAATGTCATTCATTGTAATCAGATCACGATGATTCTCAGTCAGTCTACACTCACTGAATCCTCATAGATCAACAGCAGAATCAGCTTTTATGTTTTTTTCCTATAAATACCCAATCGGAATTTAAAGAGCTCTTACACTAGGAAGACTCATAAGGTCACACCATAGACTGGAAGGTAAACCCTAATTTTGCCTTCAGACAGAAGGCTGCAATAAGCCTGAACGTGAGCTAGCAGGTGATCCCCTTCAAAAAAATACACCTTTCTGAACACAGTAGGAGGAGCAAGAGCTATGAACAAAGGGAGTTACTACCCCGATTACTTTAAAATTGAAGAAGAATATTGTGGTCAGTTTTGAGAATCAATAGTTAAGGAGGATGTGGACAGACTGTAGACTCCACAGCAAAGCAAGGATAAGCCTGTGAGAACAAGATGAGAAAGGGGTTGGTTTGAGGGTCCTTCCCCCTGAAGAAGGGCAGTTGGGAAGTGGGATTGTAATCACCATCATCTGTTTGCTCTAAAGAGACACCAACAATGAATGTGTCTTTGCCTATGGCAGGGTTAAAATATAAAGCCATAGATTTTATCTACGGAAAGAACGTGTATTAAGATAAACAGCAAAACAGACTACATAAACAACCCCAGTTCATAATGACATTCAGGAACACCTTTTTAGTAATAACAAAAAAACACTTTTATGCAACATTCTGTAAGAAAAGATACTTCATGAAACATACAAGCAGCACCTTATAACTAAGATAAAGCCATCTTAAAACTACTGCACACCATTTAAGATAACATCTAACACAGGCATTGCAGAAAATACAACATCTCGTTCCCAAGGCTGTTCATTAATGGCAATTACATATATGACTATATCCATTTGCTAGCAACGTTCTATTTTCTTTCCTTTTCTTTTTTTCCTGCTAAAACAACACCTCCTAAATAAAAGCTGTGGCATGTTCTTCAGTGCAGTTCCTGTCTCCTAACAGAGTTTGAGCTGACTTCCACCTAAGCGGCACGTTCCTCTAAGCAAACAAGTAAAATCATGCTTAAATCTACCAAGTTAAACTGCGGTTTTATCAACGTTGTGTGCGTTCGATGCAGGGTTAAGCAAACCACCCAAGACCACTCAGCTGCTCAGTTGTTGGCCCTGTTCCCTTGTCCATTCAGTCAGGTGCATGGACCACCCAAGTGGAGATGGGGACTGAGCTCAGAGCCCTGATCTGGCCTCCAGCAATCCCTGAGGTCCTTCTCTTTTCACAGCGACACCTCTTACTGGAAGCAAAGACAAGCAGGGGCTAAACTCTTCTCAGGGTTAATTACCATGTCTGCTTTCCAAGGGGTTCCTCGTGGGTTCTCCTGGAAGACCCTCAGCAGAAGGAAGAGAAGGGCATCAGCTCTGGAAAACAAACTGATCCACAGAGAGAGTCTCTTCAGGCTTCCAGCCAATTCTTCAAAACAAACAATTGGATCTATATGAGGAACAGCAGAACTGCAAGGTTAGCTCAAAGCCAGCTGAGAGAGAAGGGAAGAGTCTAAACCTCAAGTCCAATACTGTGGACATCTTTTTTGGCAAATCTAATGGAAAGAACTGCATCCCGAATCTCCAGACTTGTCTTCTGGGAGTCCCCTTGAGCTGTTCTGGATCAAAGCATACTGAGAGGATCTTTGCTGCACTTCCAGGACTCTTACGGATCTTGAAGGCACGTAGTCTGAACTACGCGCAATAACATAGTCACACTTCAAGTCCTCAAATCCCCCTGTAGGGCTGCAGTAATTGAATTTTGCAGGAGCACAACCATCAAACAGTGGGGGAGTGGAGCGATCAAAACCTGGTGGAAGGCAGTCCTCAGATCCTGGAGGAACAACACAGTGCTCAAATTCTGGATGGGTGGCATTCTCAACATTTGGGGCAACACACATTTCATTAACCAAAGCAAGAGGCTTTAAAGCTTTCATACCTTTAAGGCTCAGCAGCTTGGCTCTTTCTCCAGCTGGAAGGAAAAGAGTCAGTTGAGTAGAAATCTCTCGAATGCCACTGACTACACAAGATCGCGATACAGACATGGGAAAAAGACGCAGCCATAAGTTGGCAAAGGCTGGCCAAAGAAAACATGCAAAAGGATTCCCTCTACTTCCGTCATTGTTTGAGGGCGACAGAGCACTGGGCACAGGCTGTGCAGGGAGGTTGTGGAGTCTCCCTCTCTGGAGACATTCAAAACCCCCCTGGACGCATTCCTGTGCACCCTGCTCTAGGGGCACCTGCTTTAGCAGGGGGGGTGGACTGGATGATCTCCAGAGGGCCCTTCCAACCCCTACCGTTCTGTGATTCTGTGATCTGGGAGGGAGGGAAGCATGGAGGGAGCGAGGCCAGGTCAGCCCCTCACCAAAGAAGTTGGTGAGCTAGAGGCCACCGAGCAGCTGCCAGCAGACACTGGGGCACCCTCAGCCACATCTCACAGTGCACACTCCCTCGTTGTGTGCATTGGGGGCTGGTTTACCCATGGCCAGGCCTTCAATAGGCATATGGAAATGGGGGAGATGACAGACCCCTGGGTAAGCGCTTGCCTGCAGAACAGCACCAATGGGCACAAGCGGTCGCAGCAGCTCCTGTGCTTGTATCGGCCACTCGTTCCTGCCCCTCGCTTGCACCGGCCACTCGTTCCTGCCCCTCGCTTGCACAAAATAGGAGTGAACACCTGCAGTTACAGCAGGGCTCAGGCACAGCATGCAGCCTGCTGGGCTTGGCCTGTGCACAGACCCTGCACCCACAGGACCTCCTTCAGTCCCCACCACCTGCATGGGCAGAGGGGCACAGCCCCTGCAGCCAGCTGGCTCTGGTCAGAGCTCCCAAGCTCAGGCCTTTCCCACAGCCCCCCGGGGAAAGATGTGAGTGTAAGCACAAAGGGCATGGTGGCACTCACATGCACAGCCTGAGCAGCGCCTTGCAGGAAGGTGCACAACAGGGGACTCTCCTACCTGGACAGTGAAGCACTCTGGGGCACCAGGGCCTCACTGCCCACGCTTTCTCCACCACGTTCAGCTTGTGGGAGCAGGGCTTCTGGCCAACAGCTCGCTCCTGCCTGCACTGGCATCTGACACTAATGCATTTTGGATAGGGCTGGCTGCAGCTCCTCATGCCAACAGGCAGAGAAGGGCCTGGCCTTTAGCTCCACTGGCAGTGCAGTCCCTGACTGCAGCATTGGGGAGCACCAGCCAAATACGCTGCCCTAAGCAACAGGCCAGGTGCTGAGCACAGTGGCCCTGCGTGGGCAGTAGCACTTCCCCTGTCCCAGGCCTGAACCTTGCTTCCAATCCACTGTGCACAATTCAATGGGAAATTCCATTAAAGCTCTGATATTTTACTCTAGCTCAGTTTTTGCTTTGTTTACTTGTTTTTGCTTCTGATTACCTTCAAATTTGCAGACAGAAAAAGGTGTCACCTTGTCAGCTGCTGCTGGGTTAGCCGCTTTGTTGTTTCTTGGCAAATGTTTACTCCTTTGCTTAGTGGAGTTTGTACCATCTAGTTGCTGCACACTAGGATTTTCATCATTTTCTGAAAGAAGGAAAAGAAAAACATTTAATTGAAAACAGAGCGTGGACAACAACAAAGAGGGAGTTCTGATGTCAGTTCCTGGGCTGACTTCTGACTGCCTTCCTTTAGACACTCATCTTAAGTGAATTCTGGGACAGGAATGGCGGCAGTTTTCACAGTATAAAAAAGAAAAACACTAGCTCAAGGTTCAGAGTTCAGACAGGCAAAATGGCTTTGGCAAACACGCCAGCACAGACAGTTTGTGACCAGTGCCTACAGTTACAGCATTTTTCACGTGAACATCATTACAACTCCCTCTGCAAAGTGTTCCCATAGTAGTTCAACACGTTTTTCTCAGGCACCAATGAATCCAGGGCTGGCAGGAAAGTAACCAGTCTGGGGACTCACACTAGGGTAGGGACTAGCTACAGGATGCTCCATAAGTAACTATGAGGAACTGGGCTGAGTAGCATCCTCCATGAGGAAATATCTTGTTTAAAGCAGAAACCAAACAGAAATGTCTATGTTTCACAGCTGACGCCAAGTTTCTAAAATTATTAGATTTGTATATTTACTGAAAACTCAGAAAAAGTGTAAATGGAAACCTAAGTCACTGCCATGCCTCTCAAGGAGAACATCTGAGTTTCACTTCACTTTACTCACTACCTCCATCACTTCTGTGTTGGGTCTATCTGGCAGGGCTTTGGTAGCAGGGGCAGGGGCTACATGGGCGTGTGGCCCCTGTGAAAAGCTGCTTGAAGCTCCCCCATCTCCATGTCGGCTCTACCTCAGGCTGAGGCTGGGCCATTCAGAGACAACGGATGTGCCTCTGCAATAAAGTTGAGACCTGCAGCGGAGAGAGGAAGGAGATGTGAGAGAAACACCTATGTAACTACAAAACATAACAGGAAAGGAGCCCAAGAAAACGCATCTATTCCCTGAACCCTGTTCACCCAGGATGCCTCTAGTGTTGCAGTGCTCAGCACTCAAATGCAGGAATTACTTCTGTCCACATGAGAAGCCATTGGACTCCTCACACACTCACCTCACAGGCAACAGCAGGGTCCCTCGCTCCCTTTGCTCCCTGCAGATCCCATTTTGGTGTCGAGGGGACAGGGTCTCCAGGCTCATAAGCTACATGTGCCAAGCACTATGCAATAGCCTGGCTCTGAGCTAGGGTGGAAACTCCTCCTACCAAGTGGGAGGAACTGTGCAAGGATCACAAAGGAGAAGAGAGCATGAGGGAGGACAGAGGACAGACAGATGGAATGAAGGATCACTGCAGTTAATTCAGGAGAGATACTGTCGGCTCTGCCCAGAAAGTGTGATGCCTAACAAATGTGCAGAGCAACTGCAAGAAGGCAAAGCACCAACCATCCCCAGGCAGCAAGTAGCTAACAGGAACCCTAAGCCTGCATGTAGCTGAAGGGCACACAGTACCGCTAGGCTAGCGTAGGAAGGATCTGAAACTGCAGAAAACTCATCATCTAGATAGTCCTAGTCCAGTGCACATGTGATTACCCTGGCATTAATGCTGTCAGAAGCTCTGAGTACTTTAATTTGGTTCTTTCAAATTTCAGATATTTCTGTGCTAGAAAGAGATCCCCTTGATTACAATATTCCATTTAAATAAGACAATCAGGCCTCACTAAACCACACTCTTTGTTCCCTCTCCATGACCGATAAGAAGCCACACAGTTGTGGATACTCACGTGAACAAGAACTATTTTCATCCCTTTCTTCACATTCCTTGGGATTGTCACTCTTATCTGTAAGGATTGAACTTGCATGTCGAATGCTTGGTACTGTGATGCAAACTTAAGCCAAGTCAAGTAAAAAGCAGACAAATACACTTGAAACATTTGCAGGAAAAGGTGGAAAAAAAAAATCATACTCAGTGTATCGCCCTATTACCTATAGCTCATCCCTTACTAGAGGAAAGTAAGGTTCAGGAGCACATAACTAAAGATAATGGCTCTGACTTAAGTGCATCTCACCGCTCTGAAACCATGGAGAATATTCTAGTCACTGATCTATTTTTCAGGCTCTTCATGCAAATTACCCCAAGAATGCGCCCTCCCCCCAATACTCTTTTTTCTGACCCTTCCTGCCCCCAGTTCTCTCCTCTGTTTAGCTTAAAGCCTTTCAAATCACTACCCACTCCTTCCTACGAAAATACCTTTTGTCTACATTACTTATGTGCTGGTCCAACTTTGCATTTGAACTGCAACACACCTCCAGGCAGTAACAGCTTCTTGTTAGAGAAGGCCACCATCTTCCATCCTCTGGGCCACACCAACCTACTCTCATCTCACCTTACGCATTGCTGCAGGGACCCATGATTCTGATTCCCATCTTGCCCCCGTTTGGGTGTGAGCTACTTAGAACTGACAAACCAGAAGATCTTCAATTTGTATTAAAATCTCAGGCAGGCCCAAGAGCTATCGGGTCGCTCCTGAGCAGCAGCACTGCTCCATGCATACTGTGCAACACTGCCGTGGTTGAGCCCAGTTAACAGTGCTCACCCGCACAGCTCCAGCAGTGACACGGTGTCTGGGCTTGGGGAGGTCACATCACATTCAGGCCAGGGTCACTGACTCAGGAGTAAGCATGGGTGTCCCACCACTGCTGGCACTCACCAACGCTGTGCTCCCAAAAGCAACCAAACCGAGAGGAGCCCCACCATGCAGACATGAGGCCTTGTTTTACCAGGCAACGTCTCACTTCCAAATGACAAAACCACCTCTCAGCAGACCACAAAACCAACAGGAAAACAGCAGCTGCTGGGACCTCCTATGGTCTTGCCACAAATCCACCCTGCAGACACACAGGACCAGCTCAGACACTCCCAGCACAGGACCCTGGAAGCAGGAAGGGCTGGAAGTCCTTCCATCAATGTGGAAAAGCCTCAGGCAGGCAGTCCCTACAGAGCCATGCGCAGTCACTAGCGCTGACAACAGTGTAAAGCTGCAGCCTGCTAGTCTTAACCTAACTCATAGTAGAAACTGCACTGTCAGACATTCCCTGAAATGCAGGGAACTGAATCTACACATGAATGGCTATTTAAATAGGGTTTCTGTATTCTGAAAGTGTTGAATAGGATATCTTACCTGACCTGTCTTTGCATTTCTGAAAATGCCATATCAGTGCAACCAAGACAATAATTACAACTCCTAGTGATACTACGAGGATATAGAACAGCACACAAACAGGATTTCTTCTGAATGTCTCCTTTTGCTCTACGAGGAAAATTCAGTTGTAAAAAGCACTGCTGTATCCTGCTTCATCAATGTTAGCTTTATTGATCTTAACTATTTTTGTAACATGCCGCGAGTACATTATTGTCAGAAAGCTGACTTCTAAAATTAAAGGTAAGTCGCTCTGTATCACTCTGGTTGGGTTTCTGTATCACAGAAAAATCCAAACAGTACATCAGCCTAGTGTTCCAGGGAAGCGCGTGCAGTGCTGAAGCAGTGCTCATGCCATTTCATTGGGAAGCTAAGATGTCACCACCCACAGCTGCGCTGGCCCATGAACACAAGAGTCTGATGGCATTAAATGAAGGAGAAGAGGGAGGCAGGAAATGTGAATTTTTTTTTTACAATAATTCTTTTTCTCTCTCAAATGTGTCCCTTGCCCAGTAAAAAGGCTAATTTTTGCCCAAAACAAAAAGTGTTATCAATGTAACTACACTAGTTATACTTCTCACACTGTGAAATTTATAACAAAACTAGAATTGTAGGTAGCATTTAGTTAAAAGTTTCCCAGTTTCCCCACCACGGTAACCCTTGCAGTTGTGAAAGTGGATTTTTTCCCAGTTAAGGGGATAGTCACAAACTCAGATTCACCAGAAAGTTCTTCTGATGCATCTAAACAAGCAATCATCTGAACAAAGGATATGGCATTTATTGGCTAAAAAAAAAAAAAGGTAATTTTTCTATCACAGCTCATAGTATTTTCAAAATATATTGAAGTAATAAACAAGAAACAAAATGACACTTTCTGCCAGCCTGGGTCTTTGGCTGGAGCAGTCATGGCAAAAGACAACCCAGCTTTACCCAACAAGGCTTACCCTAGCTAGTCTTTGTTTCATCCATCTGTTAATTAGCTAATTTCTAATGCGTTTGGGGCAGTCTCTTACATAATCCATCTGAGTTTGTGTATTGAATCTGGATTGTTAAAAATAAAAAAGCACCTTTGCTTAACTGACAGCCAGCATTTTTAAGCAATACTCACCAACTTTCACATTAGCAATGCCTTCATACACAGTTCTCCCATCTCTGTCTTTCATTTCGATAGAGTATCTGCCACGGTTAACATTCCTGAATCCTGCCTAGTCTGAGACTGTCATTAGACACAATCTCAGACCTATTAACATATTCCTCATGGTACCAAAACCAAGAACCATTTGTCCAAGCAATTTCTGTGTTTTCTTTTTTCCAGACTACCTTGAAGAAGTGTTTGAGCTTTGTCTCTCTTAAATTCAAGAACACGGATCCACCAATAAGTTCTGTGATTTCTTTAAACGTTTCTACTCCTGAGGGGAGAAAAACATATCTGCGCATTATTGGGATATTTTACATTTCACAGAGAGTGACAACAAGCAGGAATATTCCTTGTAGCTCTTGTTAATCGAAAGTGTTCTTCCTTTGCTATAATTATTCGAAATATCGGCCTGAAATCAATATAGACAGATTCACTGTAAGAGTGCTTTAATATCTTAACTTCTAATAAGGTAGCTTTTTTTTCCATTTTAATAATGTTTCTTCCATTCCTTGTGCTTACACAAATTTTCCTCACTACAACAAGGTGGGCCCAGAGGTGGGTAAGCTATAGGTTAACGGGAATCTACCCAACCTTCAAACATTCATTGGTGCCATCTGCACAGGACTCGTGTAAATTTAGGGATGCCCCTTTCACACTTTGTATCTCCATTTTGGTCTCTGGTCTTACTGCAGCTCACATGCGTACCTGAGGTAGTGGTAAACACCACCCCCAGAATGTTGCAGCAGGAGCAAAGAGCTTAAGGTGAGCTGCAAAACCTCTTGGGTAGGTGGGCACCACTTGGCTCACACTTAGACCTCTGGGTCTGCATGGGCAAAGGGTCACTGGTATCAGCTAACCCTGTACCTATGAGTAAATTGCTCCATGCCAGCTTAAAACCGTATCCCATGTGCACTCTCAAACCACCTCCGCTCCCATCCTCCTCCGAACAAGAGATAAGGATGGAAAATGAACAAGGGTGGTGCATGTGCTCAAAACAGCAAAGGGAACTTGAGGAAGGACATGCACAGATTTAGAGCTAGAGCACTCCTTCAAAAACCTAGACAATATCAAGAGAGCGGCGTAAGGAGGAAACTCATTCTCATCCTCTACTTCTGGCTGGGAAATACAGGAGCTAGAGTGAAAGGTGACAGGGAAGACAGGGGATTATTGGGAAAAGAGAGAAGTATTTATTTTTGTGGGTCCTCTGGCAGACCTAAAACCACAAGCAGAGGGTGATGTTAAGAGTGAGTAAAGCAGGAAGGCAGAACAATGCATAACTCTGACTAATCTTCTGTGCCGTGGTACCCATGAAGAACTGTAACATCCCAAGCACCAGGATGCTCAGAACAGTGAGAAGAGTCCTAACGAGTGAGCTTTAGCACTTTGTAGGTCTCTAAATCTCCACATTATTCCACTGTGGGTCAGACTTCATGAAGGCTAAGGCAGCTTTCAGTAAACCTTGCTGGACCGAGTTGACCTCAACAGCTATGTTAACACATACATCAAAATAAAGACCTAATTTTTCTAGCTGGTAAATTCAAGCACTGGATAAAGAGACAGAAAAACCAAGATTTGAAACAGAGTTTAAAATTAGCACCCAGTAACTAAACAAGGAAGCTCCATAAGAGCTCAGCACATTTAGGAGCTTAAATGGTTGGGTTTAAAAGTCTAACTGCAACATCTCATTCTTAGACTTGTAGCACAAGCATAGATGCTAATTGCAAGTGTAACAAACATTAATCAAAAATATAACATGCAAGTGTTGTCATCCAGACTATCACATGAACCCAAAAACAAAAGGCAGAAGCTGCTAACCGTGAACACATCATCTGTACAGCATAGCATAAACAAGGACTTTAAAGTGAGAATTTACACCCACCGTGCATGCGTAGCTGAAATTTTCTTTGGTAGAGACAATGCTGAGAGCTGTGGCACACCATGGCCATCTACTGTCCTGCATCCTCTTTCCCAGCCACGCGGACCCCCACCGTCCCATTAGGAAAGAAACAAACGTGCTGGCCATGCCCAGTGTTGCCCTGCATCCAGCACTGCGAGAACGTATTTCCCTTATACCAGCTGATCTGAAAAGGCCACTCCAATTGGGAATAGCCAAGGTCAAAAATAACATAGTCACACACCCTCCCATCTATCGTCGTCGCATCACTGTGAGCTGAAAACATATCACACGCAGAAAACAGTCGTTACGAAGCAGTTCAACATAATTGCAGCCATCAGGCTGAAACTCTGGCGATTACACAGGTTTAAGAACATTACTTGGGAGCTGGGATTTAAGAGTGAAAATTGAGATTCACTTCCAAATGCAGCTACTGAAACATATGACCTCTAACTAATCACTAAAACCTGGCTTGTCCAAGTGCTATAGCTCAAGCGCAGATGGTTTTGTACTGGTCTTCCTCCTTAGCAGTTTCATAAAGCTTAAGAAAGAAATTTCTCTAAACTCCCATAAGAGATTGTTTCATGAAATAAAGCCACAAATGGCATAACCTGATACATGTTGAAAAGCATTCCTGACAGCTAATGAATGAGACATTTTTATTCTTTGTAAATATGAAGACACAACTCATACTCAATTAATAATATCTAATAAGCCAACTCTGTCAAATTATATTTGTTTTATTAGTATTACCTTGCCAGAGTCTATTGCAGCACTCCTTCAAACATTAAATCTTTCAGAGGAAGCTGTAAGCTTAATTAATTAATATTCTATTTTTAATTGCTTGGCTTTTTCATATTCCATATCTACTGACATAATTCTGTTAGCTGAGTTCTTTTATTTCCCAGTGGAATTAATTTCAAACAGAAGCTACTTACAACAGCAAGTGCAGCAAGCTAAAACACTTTGGGAACATAATTTTGTTTCAACCCAACACTCAAATGTTGTCCTGATCCCGCAGCTAATAAACCCAGCAGCATAAACCTCTAAGAACACATCCACACCAAACCAGATTTTCATCCCAGGTTGGCATAAAAGCCTGCTGCTACTAGGGAATTACTAATAATCAAATTTTCTTACCTTCAAGAACAACAAGTGCACACGAGGCAGCCTGGAATGTGAAAATTGGTAACATTTCAGAGGTGACCTTTTCTTTGCTATTATGTATAGACTTCTTTATGTGCTCCTTCACCAGAAAACCTTTAAATTCCACTTAGATCTCTAGTGATTGATGTGGCTTGAAGTAAGAAGGTGAGGAGAAATATTTAAAGTATTCTTGCATGCTGATCATTTCCTTACCGAACCTGAATGGATAATTCTCAGAACAGCTGTTTTGCTAACAAAAAAAAATAGCCTGTGGTTTCAACAACTGTCAGAGCAATAGCAGCTATGAACTCGTGGGTAAGCTTTTTTTTTCACGCCACAACTGTGACAGTGGAGGTTAGCACTCTCAGACAACTTTTCACAGCAAAAAGAAATTCCGGGTAAAGGCATAGCTGCAGGTCAGCAAAAGATTTGTTGCTGGAGATGGACTTGCATACCTGTACAACTGCTCCTGTGACGCTCTGCAAAAATACTCCAACACTGCAAAAGCTCTTATTTGTGTTTGGTAAGGGGCATAACTTCAGCATCAGAAGCGTGAGGATGTCTGCAACAAAGAACTATATTACAGTTAGCTGCAGTATCAAAGCTTTCCCCGAGGAAACAAAATTCATGTAAAATAGTGCAATGCCATACAGCAGCTCAAAGCAGTGTCGTGCATCCTGCTCAGCTTCCAGGTTTGCCTGAGCATGCATGCAATTAACCAAATGAAGCCACAGGAGACAGCACAAAGCACTTCTTGATATGCCGAAGGAGCATATGCGAAGAAGCCAAACTCCCACAAGTCTCTAGAGAAGTCCATGGTTCCAACACATCTCTGCCAGATGAGTGATCACCTCAGAAAGCAAATTTATTTCTGGAGTTCACAGAATCTGATTTCCCAGCCTGGCAGACAGCCCATAAATTAGGGTGAAGTTTCCCTTTGCAGTACATGCACCACACCAAGGCTGCAACTTGAGCAGCAAATTATTGATTGAACCTGTCTTTGCTGTCTCACGGTTTTCCCCAAGTTACTGCCTCTACTTCAACAAAGAACAAGGAAAACTGCATGTAGGGCAAAGCTGACACCCAGCATGAGCAACAAAATGAAAAGAATTCCCAGGGAGGAGAGCAGGTCGCCTTTCTTTCTGTTTGTCAAGCAGCACCTTGGACCCAAACTCGGCAAGTACAGGGTCACAGAAGAGCATGCATACAAGAGCTTTAACATGAAACAAATGTCAGCTGACTCAGCCAACTATCCCAAATAACTGCTTGCTGTGGTTTGCACTCATATAGAAATGAGAGAGACATCTCAAAGGTGACCATCTGAAAGACCTCAGCCTGACTAAAAATACATGCCGCCATACAGTCAACAAGTCAAGCACTTCTCACACGCAAACTTTACCAGAGAGCCTCCATAACCTTTGCTGCTACCTTCACTGGATATGTGTTTGACTACAAAATACAGCTTTGTGAGTCATCTTTATTGCCTTGTTTCAGCAAATATGGAGACTGAAAACCACAGCACCCTGCAAACAAACAGCCTGTGATTACACATTTGAAAGAAAGGGGAGGAAAAACTGCAAACTAGCTTCTTTCAACACAAAGGCATTCAAATTAATAGCAAGAGACAAGCACAAAAAGCCACCAAATTTAAGAAGTCTAAACCATGTGCAGTCCTGCAGCAACTCAGAGATCTAAATGAATAGGGCGATTTATTGAAGCCAGATAAATAGCCGGGCGTCTGTCAGTGCCATCAGCAGCAAACATTATTCAGCTTCAAAAGATCTCTGAAAGAGAACAGCTACGCCAATAATTAACACCTTTCACCGTAAACAAGATGGACAGCGCGCTGCCTCAGGTGCGCCCTCCCCAGTATCAATCCTTGCATGGTAGTCTACATCCAGACTAATTAAATGAGCTCCACAAGCACTGCAGGTCCCCAAAGGCATCCATTCGACCCACTGCAGATTAACCGGCGATGGCACAGGTTCTCTTCCTTCCTGCCACACAAAGCTGGTCATGTTCCTTGTTACATGGAAAAATGGCAGCTCGTTTATTAAGTAGTCAGTAACTCTGAACCTTACACAGTTCAAAACAGCACCAAGACTTGCTGAATAGTGGTAGTCGGTGGTTTACCTATAGCTTTATCCCAGGTCAAAGTGGAAAGATGTTGACTTGCACCGTTAGTGACACCAGTCTTGTTAACATCAGCGTGCCCTTCATAATTCTCATGCTGTGATGACGGCATGTGTGTGCGTTGCAGGTGTACATGTGTCTATGCACGTATTTACGTGCAGCTCTATTTGAGCTTTTTGTTTTAAGCTTTGTTTTGCTTGTTTGACCCCCAGGCAGTCATTGTAACTAGAGAAGGCTCACAAGAAAACCAGCTGAGTGTCTCCAGCCTCCCTTTGATAGGCTTGCGGTGCAAAACCTTCACAGAGTACCAGCCTCCAGTATTCTCATAATTACCTGAGCTGTTTAAAAAGTCTCCTTTGTTAATCATTTCTTTTCAGCACCCACAGACCACTGAAGCCAAAAGAATTTGCATATACCATTACCTTTGGGCAGATAAGGCACATGCATGCAATTTCAGGTACGCGGTTTCACTTAGAACTTGTCAGCCTATCGGTTCCAATTGAAATGAAGCTGCAATGGGACCCGAGGCATAACGCAATTACCCTGATGAGGCCAACAAAATACATACTTAAACAAATAACCTCGTTAATATAGCTCAATTCCTGAATCAACCGACACCTAAAATGAAGTAACTCAACACCGGGCTGCCTGAGGGAAGAAACGGGGAAAGACTGCCCCCTTCAGTACACAAACATCTTAGTCCCCGGCTATCAGAGAGCAAAATCCAGCTGTCTTAGCACACCTTGGGACATTTATCTATTTGAAAAAAAATTAACAAAGCAGAGTTAGTTAAAGCTGTGCAAACAACGAGTTGCAGGTACTCTCTGGTGAAAAACAAGCTTTCAACTATAGATAACAAACACTTAATTTGTGGTTCTCCTTCCTACTCTCTCACAATTGTACAAGATGTTTCACTTTGCCCGTTGTATGGCTTTCCAATGCTGTTAACTGCCTGATGTCCCTCCATATACAGGACTAGATCATCCCCATCTTGCTACTTCCCAAAAAACTGCTACAAAAACGAATGCATACCTGTCACTTTTTCTTGCCTAACTTCTGCTGCTCAGTATGCTCTTTTTGCATGTGTTTTCTAAATACCTAATCAATGCCCTGAGACAGACCCTACATGCCCAACCAACTGATCTCCCAGTTCACTGTTTGACACAAATGTAAAAGAATGACAGTACCGACTCGCAAGTCACCAAGTACAATATCGAAATATATCTGGGTATTAAAAACACAGTAGAAGACAACAGCAAGCTTCAGCAATGCCAGACTCAAAACACTACTGCAGGGCACAATCTGTGATGTTTGCTTTTTTCTCGAGAGTGTTTCATCCATGATGATTAAGCAAGCCTTTTTTCCTCCCACAGACAGAAGTGTCAATTAAGTACGGGAGACTGCATTATACTTTGAGCAGTCTGAAACATCTGAGCGTAAAATGTGAGGAACGCTACAGCGCTTTACGGCAAAACGTCCACATTTTAGAGGTACATTCCCCTACATATGTTGAGTTCTTCCTCTAGACCACTAAGATTACATTTTCATCTTAATTAAAGCTGAGAAATAAGTAGGTAGTATTGCCCACACATACAGAATATGCAGGAAAGAAAGAGTAAGATGTTTACTGGAATATCATGTTCAGACATTTGCAAGTAAAACACTATTTTAAAAAAATCTATAAAATTGTAAGTGACAATGTAAGTTACACTCCTGGGCTAAGTGGCTCAGAGGGTACTGCGGCTGCAGCCACACAAACGCCAAGCTGCAGATACAACCTTTAGGCGAAGCAGTAAGGCCACAGATAAGCTTGCCTTGGCTTGCCTTTCTTACGGACAGGCCCTTAGGCGGCTCTTTAGCGTGACTCCGTATGGCAATCCGTCAGCGACCATGGAAACAAACGTCATTTGTCGATGGAAACGGGCAGCGTAGGTCGAAAGCCGGGACCGAGTTCGCAGCTCACGTTCTGCCTTTCCCGTCAGCGCTGCACAGGCGCAGTAGACACCTTGCCCTCTCCGCTGCCGCTCCCCGAAGCCCCGCAGCTGCCCGCAGCCTCCCTCGCCCGGCCGTCTCTTCCCACGTCCCTCTCTCCGCCTCTCTGAACCGCTCCTCCCCTGCACCGCCCCCTTCCCTCCCCAAGCCCTTCCCTACGCCGGCTCCCGCCGGGCCACGACGCCGATAACCGCCGATAACCGCCGCCTGCCCCGCCGCGAGGGCACCTGCA
>VZSC01017634.1:58735-97733 GCA_013398225.1 Steatornis caripensis | reverse complement strand
TTTTTTTTTTTTTAATTCATGGTTCTGCAGTTCAAGACTGCAGTCTTTCTCTTTTGCTTGCTGCCTTTCTGTCCAGCTTTGCCACCTAGGATCAAAGACTTCAAGACTGGTGGTTCTATAATCGGTGGAAACCGAGGTCCAAAACTGTTTGCTTCATCTGAGTTGTCTCCTTGATTCTGACACTATCTAATCCCTTATTACCCATTACTTGCCGTTAAATAGCCGTTGGTGGTGGATAAAGCGGTCCAGGACCAGGCACGCATCAGTTTACAGTGTTTGTTTGCACCAGAGCCCATCTGTCCGGTTAGTTAATCCCATCTGGAGCTTGAGTAGTTGTCCAGGGGTATTGACTGTCAAGAGAGATTGGTAGCTTGAAGCAGAGTTCAGGGAGTGTATTTTTGAAGTGATGCAAATTAGTATTAAGTAACTGTAAAGATTAGAAGGGGGACAGTGGGGGGAAATAACATCTTAAATGATGTAAAAGTATTCCCGTAAGCAATCTCAGCTTTAGCTGTGATGCGCGTCAGTCTCTGGTCCTGGATTCATCCACATGGTATGCTTTCCCTGCCATCTTTGATTCTTACTTTTTAAAATAAAGTGGGATTTTTTTGTACCATTGTGTTTTCTCTGTTGTTCTGCATTTTTTCCACAGCAACTGCTAATGCCTGCCCTCATGATGCTAACTGCTGTTGCTTACTGTTTGGCTAGTTTTGTCCTTGAAATAGTACATACTGAAGGAAAAATTCTTGTCTTTGTTGCTGATGGTGTTTGTAAGAGCACCGTGCTCAACAATTGCATTCACGGCAGTTGTTGGATGCCAGGCAGGGAACTAACAGAATCCCGCTGGAGTAGACAAGACATCAAATTGCCTGTTTTGTTGGGTTTTGCTGCCTCAGCTCAAGAGTATTGGAGGAGTAAGAAGAAATGAAGTAGCAAGTAAGAAAACCAGGTTCTGGTGACCAAAGAGTCATTTTCCATTTAAAATCATTTTAGGGGAGTAGTTAGTCTTGTAGTTGTCATTATTAAAGAAATGTAAATATGGCTGGGTTTTGTTGTTTGCTTACACCTGTATCTATGATGGCTGTTGACCAATTCTGAGTCCAGCACATCTGGTGTACGTCCTAATGTGTATCGCTTACCAGAGGAGGGGCAACCTTGAGTCTCCTTTAATGAAAGAAAAAGTATCTGACACCAGGTACCTCAGCAGTGCTCAGGATGTCCAGAAATGTTTGCTCAGTTGATTCTGTTCTTTTAGAAGCAACCACTCTGCTTGTTCCCCATATTCAGCAGGAGCAGTAGATTTAAAGACATATAACAACCTTTTGCTGAACATTCAACTAAGGTTACTTTTGTTTGCTTTTGTAAGAAGGATTCCTGATTGGTGAACCTGACATAACTGCCCAAATGGACCAAGGAGAGGAACAAGATCATGAGGCCTTGAAGGAGACACACATGGGTGAGGAATAAGTTAGATAAGTTTATTAACACAGAGCAAACAAAATGCTCTTTGAGCTGCGTCAGTGTTATTTAAGCAGCTTTATTCCATGCAGCTCATATTGAGACCTGCTCTTTCGCCCTCAGGGCAGGCAGAGAGCCTGCCTTTGTCAGCCTGCTGTTAAGAGTATGTATGAGAAGACAGAATATTAAGATGATAAATTGTGAAGATTTCTTGGGGGCAGGGAGACACCATACATTGCCCTTGGCTCTGCGGTTCATGGCACGTCTGCTCTGAGTCATATGATGACGCTATACAGCCTCTCTCACAACTAGGTTTCCATTTGCTCCCAGTCTTCCCTTTACTGCTTCTCCTACACAGTGCAGATCAGGCGCCCTAGAACAGCTTGCCCGTTCTCTGCTGTGCTGCTTGCCATCGAGAATCACAGTTGGAGTTGTACTTTTTTTCCAGGTGGTGAGCTAGATCCCCTTCCAGATCACCTTGCAAGCGCAGATCAGCAGGACATGTTGGCAGCAGAGTCCAGAGGAGAGGAACAGTTAGGAGACAGCTGTGGAAGTCAGCATGGTTCCCCAGAGGTGCAGCAAGGTGACTGTGAGGAGGAAAAGGAGGCTAAGCTGCCTTGTTCCAATATTCACACGGTGAAAAGACAGGAGAGAAGGGTGGCAGCAGCCTCACGGCGAGCCTGTCGTGCAGAGCGGCCCACCATCTGCTCCGAATGTGGTAAGGGCTTCAGTCGGAGCATTCACCTCATCCAGCACCAGCGAATGCACACTGGGGAGCGCCCGTTCCTGTGTGGGGAGTGTGGCAAGGGCTTCAGCCAGAGCTCCCATCTCATCCAGCACCGGCGGGTCCACACGGGCCAGAAACCCTACACCTGTGCCGAGTGTGGGAAGAGCTTCAGCCAGAGCTCCAACCTCCTCAAGCACCAGCGCATCCACACCGGGCTCAAACCCTACGTGTGCAGCGAGTGCGGGAAGATCTTCAGCGACAGCTCCACCTGCATCAAACACCAGCGTATGCACACAGGCGAGCGGCCCTACAAGTGCCCAGCCTGTGGAAAAAGCTTCAGCCAACACTCCCACCTCCTTCAGCACCAGCGAGCCCACGACGGCATCCGGCCTTACGCCTGTGGGCAGTGTGGCAAATGTTTTGGGCAGAGCTCTGACCTCATTAACCACGCTCGTACCCACACTGGTGAAAAGCCTTACAAATGCAGCCAGTGCGGCCGGGGCTTCAGTGGCAACTCCAACCTGATCAAGCATACACGGATCCACACTGGCGAGCAGCCGTACCGCTGCACCCAGTGTGGGGAAAGCTTTCGGTTCCAGCCCCAGCTGGTACGCCACCAGAAGCACCATACAGAGTAGACGGTGGAGAGGAGAAGTCCATGTGGACCATAGGTGGCTACCTGGTGTTGGGAAGACACAGAGCTGCTCCCTGGACACCTCGTTCAGGGCGTGAATTTTGGGAGAGGGAGCCCTCAGAGTCCGTCCCCTTTTATTCTGGGTAAATCTGTTTACGTGCACTGCCCAGACACACGAGCAAAGAGGGAGGCCACTGCCAAACAACTAGCGCGTGTTTACTGCAGTACGGTCATTGTTCTGAGCCCCTCTTTTGGGGATGGGGAAAAGAAGAGTGCTTGTGGTATGGTACGTTCGAGGCCAGAGAGGAGAACATAGAAATGTTCCAAGGATCAATGCCGCCTTCTGTAATTTCTAGTGGGGAGTGATTTTTATCACAGTAAAAAAACAGCTAAAATCTGTACCTGTTTTCTGTACAAGCTGCCTGGGTTTTGCCCTCGCAGTAAGGCCACAGCCTGGGGTGATCCCTCCCCTTTGAATCCACATCTCCCACTTGCCAGTGTTCGTGGGTGTAGGCGGTGTTAGCATCTATTTATTTCAAAACCCCACAACACTGTTCTGGGTGCCTGTGCATACATGTTGTGGGCCCAGCTGACGCCTCTGTTGGGGCCACTTCTATGGAACGGTATTTTTGCTGGGTTGTATGGTTATTAAATTGACAGTTCCACAAATTATACTGCTGCTTGACAGCTTAGTCCTTGGCAGCAATTAAGTAAATTAACATCGTAAAGGTATTTCTCGCAGACTCCTGTTTAGGTGCTTTTGTGGGTGGCACTTTATGAATGTTTTTATAAGCCTTTTAAAAGTATTTAGGATGACTTTTTTTTTCATTGTGATCTTCTGATTGTCAGTTGATGAACAGAAAGGGGATGCTGTTTGAAAAATAAGTTATGTCAAACTTTGATTTTATATTAAATGTTAAACATTTTTTCTTGCATAAAACTTTTTAACTCAAATGCTATGGTTTTGAGTTGTTAATGATTACCAAGAGGTAATTATGACACTGATTTCTATTATTTCTGTGATATTTTCGCGAGTGGTTTTGACATCTTGAATAATGACTTTCTAAGGAACATGGGGGAGGCAGGATTCTGCGAAAGCAGAAGGAACTGACCTCTGAAGAGATCTTTTTCACTTTGAGGAGGAAAATGCTACTGGGAGTCTGTCCTTAAAAGGAATTCTTGCTCAGGCGACCACTTGGTACGGGGGAGGAGAGAACTGGCAGTAATGACAAAGATGTTAATAGCTCTAGCGCGGAAAAACTCCCCGTAATGAACCTGGCAGTGTATACTGAAATGCCTGTTCCACCCACGGAGCCAAATGGGAAGAAATCACAGTGTACTTTAGGCAAGAAAATGAAGTGATCAAATCTGTTGTGCTGTAGAATTTTTATTTTCAGCACCACATATAGGCCTAATGCTAACAATGAGCTTCCACGGGGAGATGAGCTCCCGAATGAGGGATATCACTAAGGGACACCCAGTCTGAAGAGCACAGGATCCCAAGGAATGAAGCAAGCTGTGAATGGTAGCAATGTGACTGGAATTACCGGCTGAGTAATGCAGATACATCCATACCTCCCATAGCCACCAGCTGCTATCACAGAGGGCGCAGCTTCACGCTCCATTGGCAGTAGATCTGGTTTAAGACATCTGGTCTCACTCTACTCCCACCTTCCCCATTAGAGCCTGAATTAATACAGGTGTGCTGATTAACTGTTCACATGGCTGTGTCCAAGTCAGATCCATAAGATGACTTACATTTTTTACATGACAGACTTTGGACAGTTCATTTTAAACTGCATTAGTCCAGTCTAGACCACGGCCTCACAAGCAGTAGGGTACGTACCGCTGAGGGCCTTGGTGTCAGAGGAGAGCAGACAGGTCAAAAAGGAAATAAATAATGTGGCCAATATTGCTGTTGGTTCTCAAGAAACACATAATTTAAGACATTTGATACTTTTTTTTTTCAGTGTTTCTAGGGAGGAGTAGACCTGGAAATGCCTGACAAGTTGCCTTTATTGTTTCTGCATTCCCCCAGCCCCATCAGGAAGACACATAACCCTGTTGCCACAGTATGAGGGAAAGTACCATTAATTTCTGTGATGCCCTTGCCACACATACTATTAGCAAAATATGTATTTATTCCGAATGGTACTTCTCCCCCACAAACTGGCTGAAAACGCGTCTCTTGCCTCAGAGTTGGAATATCAGCCTATTGTGTTCATTTGTGGAAGGAGCAAAGCAATGCAATTAAAAGAATGGATACATCTACACAGTAAAAGGTGCCAGGGGCACGGAAGCCAAGTGGTATTAGCCCAGGTGAACTCCTTCCAAAAATGCCAGGTTGCCATCTAGCTAGACGTGGCCTAGGCTACGAGTTGGTTTTGAGGGGCCTATGCCCTAGACTGTGCAGCTCCTGCAGAGTGCCCTAGAGGACAGCCTTGTTCCACTGGTGGTCCTTCAGGAGCAATTGGAGTGAACGGATGTGGACTACCGCAAACACTTTTACTCCAGAATGCAGCATAGAAGTACACTAACACGTTATGCAGAGCAGATGACCAGGGACTGGGCACCCAGGTTCACTCCCAGGGGCTATATTACACACTTCTGTAGATACAACCTAAGGGTACTGATCAGTTAAGAAAGATGATCAATATTCATGCAGCATTTCTCAGTTGCCCATGTTGCACTTGATGTGTTGAAGCACACCAGCATGTTCCCCTTCATTTTGCTCCTGCACTTGAATTCAGTGCTTATCTGCAGGCAGCTGTTTTCCTTTCCTCCTCCAGACTCTCACTGCCAGCTGCTTCACGAACACCAGTGTTCTCCCTCATAACCTTAAACAGTTTGTCCAATATTTTGACCATGGATTCTTTCTGTTCTTCCCATTAATCAGCACAAGTTTAATCATCAAATCGGTGTAATTGAGATCCTCAAACAGGAACTCACTTAGCTGTAAGGGCTGCTTCTTAACTGACTTGCCTGCAAGTACAATTGAGCTTTTCACAGAAGTGCGTGGATCTCCAGTCTCCCCAGCAATACTTGGGATGCTATTCACACTCTTCATTTCAAAGATCTTTGCAGTAGTACAAAACTCTGTTAATGCTCTTCAAACACATTTTGAGATGTGTTCTCTGCATGCTGCACGTGCTCGAGTGTTGAGCTTTTAGACATACAATTCGTTTGAAATCCTCTTAAAACCACTTGTTGTTGGGAGCTCTGTAACTCCAGACTCATTGATACAATGAGGGAAGCTGGGACACTTAGGAATTGTTTCAGCTACAATGCGGCATCTTTGCTTAATTAAGAAGTGTCTCTAATCAGGATGATGAGGCTGTCCATGGAGACCTCTGCTTCTTTCCCGTGGATATCTCTGCCGCAGTAACTTTCCTTTTACCACTATTCACAGAAACCAACATAACTTGCATCTTACTGAAACTGGGGAGTGAAATTGTCCACTCAGGCACCATACTGACCTGAACAGAAGGCAGCCTCAGTTCTCTCTTCTCAGTAGTGAAGATGAAAATTACTATATATAAATATATATTTCTATTTAAAAAAAAAACAAACCAACAAGCAAACCACATTTCCTTCCCCCAGTACTACTTAAAACGTACCTTGGGCTCCAAGCCTGCTACCCACACAAGTTCTGTCACTCTGGTTGTCAGTTGAAGGCCTCTTCGTGCATGGGACCAAGTGCTCTAGTCTTGGTCTTGTCAGCACAGTTCAGCAAAGATGTGGGTTCCAAGTTGCATCAATTGGTTCTGGCTGCTGGGAGTGCACAGTGCAGTCTCTGCAAATGGGCTGCACTGGGGTGCGTGCCGACTGTGGTTTTGCGAATTTGAGTAGTTTTACTTTCTCAGAAATCCTGAGCACTTGACTGTGCTGATAGTTTCAGCTCAAGGTGCTGAGGCTCCAAGTTCTAAAGAAAAATGTTCGAGGTACCAGGCCCACACATCCTTTCTGCATGCACTTAGTAGCCAAGCACATGCATAAAGATTTGTAGGACCTGCATTTTAGGCTGGTATTCCTAAAACTTTAGCTGTGCAGTCCTACCGTTCAAAGTCTAAGATTGCAAAAAACTTGAAAGATAAATCCAAAAAGAGCTTCTATAGTTAAGGTAGTCTTCTTTTTAGTAACCTCACCCTGCAAGGGCAGAATCTTACTGATCAGAAGATAAGTGAGGGGTTCCAATCCCCATTGTCGGGGATGCTGACAGGGCTGCTGTCAGCAGCAGAGCTGCTCCCCAAGGGGATCCTACAGCCAGCAGCAGTGAGCCATCCCACAGTGCCAGTGGCCTCTTGGCAGTTCTCCTTTGGCTGACTTGCTTTAACCATGCTTATCCCTACATCCTCCAGTCAGAGGTCTATTTGCATGGACCACAAGTGTTTGTTATCTGATTGTGCATAGATTTAGTAATGACAAATAGATGCAGTGATCCTTAGGCACGACATGGCAGTGTATCTGTAAGAGGTAAAGCTTTTAGCTTTTTCTGCTACAGTTTTACCTGACCTCCACCTTACTGGATGTTGAAGTCCTTGTCCAAACTTGCAATTCCAAGGTGAGTAGGACTGAGGCTTGCAGAATCACACATTCTGGCTTCGCCAGGAAGTGGGGAACTTTAAAGAGACTAAATAAATTAATCATTTTAGCAGGCTCTTGAGTGTAAAATGCATCCACTTGGAGCTTAAACTCTCACTACCCTGGAGTACCTATTGCGCAAAGAGAAGATGTGATAACTGCGACATGAAAATCACCAGCACCTGCTCTAGAGGGGCTGATGGAAACAAACTTGAGATATAACCAGAAAGGACTTCTACCCCACAGTGAGGACTAACTGAAAGCACCACACCTCCTGTCGTAAGAGGTCCTGTGCCTCTTCAGGCAGTTTTTTTCAGGCTTGTTTCTCTAATTCAGAAATGGTCCTGAATCACAAAGCTGTATCTACAGCCAAGAGCTCTGGATCAACTGGGTCTGGACACAGAGGAGCCTTACCTGTGTGAGGGGTAACCAGAAGTTACTGCGTGAGCAGTAGGGGCACCTCTGGCTTCTACCTGGCTAGCATAAACACTTCCCGGGCCAGAAGTGACTTCCCGCAGAGCTGGGTGACCTCTCAGTATTCCTGTTCTCATGTCTTTCTCACCACCATTTGTCTTCAAGGAATGGGCACCTTTCCTTCTTCTTGTAGGCTGGGAGATTTTTGGGGCGAGGGGCACTGAGAGAAGGAGGACGAATAAAAAGGCCCAAAGAAACTGAGCACCTTCACACGTGGGGAAAAAAGGGATTAATGACGATTTTCAGAGGCATATGTTCAGCCGAGAGACCTTCAAGGCTACACACGCCATTCCGTCAGCCTCTCACCACACCTCGACTCCTATGCCCCACAGAGCCTGTCGCTGCGAGAGCGTTGAACAGCAGGCGGGCAGTTCCCGCTCTTCGCCTCCACGCGGCAGCCGTTACTAACCCCGCCGGCGGCCGTTACTGACCGCCAGAGGGCGCCCCTCCACGGGTCGCGCCGGCCGAGCGCTGCTGCCCGGCCGCCCCTCGGCACCCGGCGGCTTGCGCGGGGTCAATTAAACCCAGGCGGGGTGAGTGGGCTCCTGTGGGCGACGCAGGAGCTGAATCGACTCCTCCCGCCCCTCTGCGCAGCATAGAAGGGCGGGGGGGGATTGTTTCAGGTTACTTGGGGCGGGAGGGGGGCTTCCCCTCCGTGCTGTGCTCCAAGCTGAGGGGCCCGGTGCGTGTCCAAGGAGAGAGCTTGCTCCCGTGGTATTTTTGGCCCGGGGGCCACGTCTGTAGGCTTCGCAGGGTATGAATGTGAGGGTCGAACCTGCGTTGTAACGCTTGCATCTGGATCCGTATTTGCCCGAGGGTATAAAGCTCTGGCGTTAGGTCAGCGCGGAGCCAGAAAAATCGAGTGGAGTTGTGACGTAGCCCGGCGTTTGGAAGAGGCGTCCGGAGCGGGACTGAGCTCGCTGGGGCTTGCCCAGCATTGCCCTAGGAAACAGGTGGCCCTGGCCTGCTTCCCTTTCCTCAGGGAGCAAACGGAAGAGCGGAGGGGTGATGCGCTTTGCGCAGGGAAACACAGAGCAGAGCTGGGAGCTGCGTGCACTTCTGCACCCGACTGCTGATAACGCCTGGCGGACACGGACCTAAACATGTAAATGCTGTTCAGAGTACATCTGCAAACAGTGTGAGGGTCTGCGTCGTTATCTATAGCATGGAGACAGGATCCAAATTAAGTTACTTAGAGAGACAAAAAACATCGGCCCAGAGTACTGCAGACATGAGGACAAAGGGGCCAAACTGCCAAAAGGAAAGAACATGTCTGTAGGAAAAAGGTGACGTTTCCCAATAAAATCTGCAGGGACAAAGTTTTTAGGTCTGCAATAGCGGGGGGGGATCCTCCTTTCTGTGAAGTAGTGTGGCTCCATGGCGTGCTTGTAGGGATTTCTTGTATGAAAGGAGGCTGGGCAGAATGTGCTTGTATGTGAGCTAAGGATGAAATTAATGAGAGGGTCGGCTGCTCCACTGGAAAATGTTTGGCTTATTGTCCATTAATCAAAAAGGAGTTGACAGCCACTCATGAAAACTGCGCATTTCTTAGCAAAAAGTGGGCAAATTGTTTGCCTGCAGGATAATAAAAAGGCAGATTGGCAGTAGCTTTTCCTGCTTTTATTCTCCATGGTGACAACTCAAAAGCAACAACTTTGAAACTGCAAGCATGGCAAATGTATAATGCTTGGTAATTGGGGATGAGGACGTGTTCCAAAAGCTATAAAATTGTTGTCTTTTCATTATGCAGAGTATTGTTATGTCCTTCTCTCCCCATTTTAAAAATAAGTTTATTACAGGAGAGAAGGACAATCTAAGTTAAACAACAAAAGCCAAGTACAGAGAAGAAAGCCACTCAGTCACTGCATAACGGGGCAGAAATGACTGTCCTAGGCGAGCAACGGCAGAAGAAAGAACCCAAAACAGCTCATTGATGAACAGCAAGAGGACTATACCCCTGGGCTGGGGCTTTTGACAGGGTCTATGAAAAGTCAGGAACAGCAGGCACCTAGCTCGCAGCCCAGAGTCTTCGGACTGTGTCACTTGTGTAAACAGAACTAAAGGTGAGTCTGTTGGGATGCACGACGGGGGCAGTGCTTGTGCTCTGCGGACGGTCTGTCCGTCTGGGACAGGGATGCACGAGAGGCTCCCTCACCTCTAAGTTCATTTTGGTGCTTCAGGCACAGCGGGCAATGTTGTTCTCAGACCACTAGTAGAGGCTTTGCAGAAAAAAAGTGTTTTTCTATATAAAGTGAGTAGGTGTGGTGGAGAACCACCACCAGGCATTAAAGATTAAAACCTTGCCATTTCCTTGAACTGATTTCTGCTTTTAAAATGAGCCTGTCAACTTCTAATTCATACTTTTAAATTCAAATGTAACTAATAGGGTCTTGGAATCCCATTTGCTTTCTATGACTCATGAAATGCTGCTTCTCTCTGCCACTGCTCTCACCAAGGACAATGAAAACAATGCTTTCGCTTCTGTTGTTTGCACCTCAGAGCTTTGACTGCAGCTGCCGTGGGGTTGAAAACAATACTTACTCATTTTGAAATTATATTCAGTTTTAATTTTTAAAATGTTTCCAGTAACATTGCTGCTTGGGCTCGAGAGAGTATCTGCAGGGCTTGGGCTTTTGTGCTGTGCATTCTGTAATTTTTGCTTTTATAGCGGGTAAAAATGTCTTTTTACAAAACACTACTCATTCTACATCTGAATCAACTGGGACCCCTAGGCACAAAGCTGAAGGTTAACTGGAACTAGCCAAGGAAAGCAGAGGGGTCAGAGAAGGATTACAAGCATGGCAAAAATGACAAGGCAGAAAGGGAGAGGAGGTGAAGGTCTCTCCTGGCAAAGGCCCCTGCGCAGGCAAGGGTGAATGTCAAAAAGCAATTATAGAGGTCGCAAGATAATTCATATGGGAATCATGGCAGATTCATTCCTTTAGTATTCACTAACTTTATTCTTAAGATTTTTCTGTTTCTAATACTGGTAATCCAGCTGGCACTTTTAAGATCATATCAAAATGATAGCTGACACATCAGACTATGTAATGGATCACTTTTCTGACCTTCCAGGCAATGGGAAGGGGCTTTTAGGAGCCCCGAGCTAAAATGAGGGTGGTCTCAATGGCATAGCTGTTGTAGGAAGCATGTATGACCAGTATTGCCCGGTGGGGATGTTGTACCACAGAGATTTCGGGAGCCATAGGGTCAGATCCGCAGCACCTGGATTATGCCAAAGGTCTCTTTGCTCCTGGACCTAGTCAAGGAATGAGCTACAGCCCCTTTAGCTTCTGTTCTAACATGTCCCAAACCCTGTGCTTAGTGACACAGAACAGATCCTCACCCACATCTTTGTGTAAAAGATCCTTGGAGAAAAAAGAAGATAGCTCCAAGCAATTTCTCAGCAAACAATCTCCACGATGTTAAATTTATATTCAGAATAGCTCAGGCATGATAAACACTGTGTTGTTGTGTTTATATAACTGTAAGCGTCTGTGGTTAGGTTTGACTTCTACAGTGTTTTCTGATTGCTCCTTCTCAGGGATCTGTATTTGTACAGCCAGGGGTTGACCTCCATCTCTTCAGAGAATAAGATTTGGGAGAGACCTTAAGTCAAAAGATACATACTCGTCTTCGAATATATAGAGAGTTAGCAGTTACTTTGGTCAACACAACCTGGAACCTGGAGTAGGCCTGCAACTTGGGTGAGCAAAGCTCTCCTACAGCACCTCAGATCACTGTTATTGGAGGATGCTGGTCACACCCCAGTGGTGGCATCCACGTGAGTTAACTCTGTTGAAACTCCCTGAAAAAAAAAATGCTTGGAGAATGCCCCTTCTCTCCTCCCTGCGAAAGGCCAGTTCCATCTTAAAAAGCCCAGAACTTTCTTTGCTGCTCCCTCCCACAAATTTCTCTGGCCACTTTTAGGTAACTCTCTGAAGAGGACCACCACGTAAAAGTGTCTTTGGTGACAGCAAAACCACTTGTCTTATGTTACAGGTGAACTGGTATTGCCCGCCTAGAGGGGGCTTGTCAGAAAAGGCCAGGAAAGCAGTGTAACTGCTCATCCTCAGGCAGCACATACGCAGAGTCACAAGCCAGAATGAAAACCACAATTCAGTGAGCTACAGAGGGACCCATACTTCAGAGCAGGAGCTGGGACCTCTTGGGGAAACAGCACGCACAGCTGCCAGTGCTGGTTGCAGGGAAGGTGAGCTGGGCTTGGGGCAAGCTGCTGATGGCCATCTCTGACGTACAACAGCAACAAAGGCTAGGACGCGTACAGTTTCAGTCCCCTGTATTACATGCCAGCACAACAATCAGTAATTCTGGCTGCCTGTCTCAGGTGACATATGTTGGAGTTTCTCAAAATTTCTAAGTATTCAAAGTGCTAGTTTTCTGAATTTTCCGTTTCAGTGAAAATTAAGTGGTCTGAGGATATTCACACTGAAGCCACCCTGGAATTTTTACAGTGTACTTTAAAGGAATAATAGGATTGTTGAGAAGTCATTACCATTGGTATTTATTTTCTCATTCCATCATGTCAAAACTTTTTTCAGTAGCCCAGATCACATTTTTCATAGCACAGCCAAATTTACCACTGATGCTTGATACTGCTGTTGCTCTAAGGGTTCATTAGGTTTTTTTTTTACAGGGTCTCAGTTGTCTTCTTAGCAAGTCACTGTTGTGATGCTTCATTTTAAGGCCACAAAACCATCCATGGCCTTGATATCACCCAGACATCCATATCCTGTATGAAAAGGATTTTAATTTTATGCCAGCAATAAAAATTGATCACTGGAAAATTTATAATTTGAGACCCCATAATAATTAGGCTCATTATTTTCCAGTGCCGGCATTCTGCAGGTGTTCTGAAAGATGGTGCAGCCACAAACCATTACTTATTTTCTGAAACAAGATGCTCCTCGCAGCCTCTCCATCAGCCTCTGGCCCCCTGCTCCTCTCTGTTGCAAGTCACAGGTCATTAGGGTTCTGTAGCTATACAGACGGAAGCCCTACTCTACTTTTTGATTTGGTCCATTTGGTGCTGCTGCAAACACATTTATAATGGGAAAAATAAAGATGGTCTGAGGACAGACGCTATCAGTAACTGAAAATTCCTTCAAGTTCATATAGGGAGATATGAAATCTAAAATTTTAGAGCAAAGGCAGAGCCAAATATGGGTGCTGCCCAGACCTTACTTCAGGGAATTAACACCTGCTCTTTTTTTTGAGACTTAAATTTTTATCATCTGGTAAAACTCTTAGAATCACTAATCATAAAATCTTCAATACTTTTCCAGGTACTTGGATTCAAAAGAAATGTCGGACAGTCCTTATGCACAGTTGTTTCTACAAGTAAAATAGTTTTCTTAAGAGAATTAGCTTGCAACTACTTATTTATAACCTAGATACATAAATGGCAACTTCCTACACGTAGCATACAAATGCCCTGAAGTACCAGCACTGAGCAAACAAAAATGATTCAAATAAATGAGGGGAAGGCTTGTATTTTTAATACACACAACTCATTCCTGAGAGCTTGATCAAGTAAACTACAGTGACTGAGATAAGGGACAGATATAACTGAAATGAGGAGATTGTGACACTCTGGCTCTCAGTATGATTGTCCTGGTTTCGCTGGGACACAGTCATAGAATCAATTTTCTGTTCAGGAAAGCTGCGTTTTTGAGAAGACCACAGCACCCGATTGGGTGAGAACAGTTGATAAGACACTTTGTTGTAGTTCTTGGCCAGCTATGGTGTGCGGGTTTCCACAGTGATGAAGGCCTTTAGCATTTTCGAGTAAGCCAGGGCAGCCAACCCTGGCTGGCTAACAGCAGTGTTCTGTGCCATAAACGTCTCACTCACTGTAAGCTGGAAAGTTTGCTGGGGATGGCCCTTCTTCCTCCTTCCCTCCTCCCTCAGTGGTGGCCGTCCCTGGAGGGTCTCGCCCGCCCTGCTCCTCCCAAGGCCGCTCTCCCCTGTGCTGTGACTGCTGCGCTTTCGCTGGAGCTGTGGTGCTCGCACAGCTCGGCATCCTGCACTCACTGCTGGGAGCGCGCAGCTCACCACCTGAGTATAATCGCATGGCTTAAGTTTAACTTTATTTTATATTAGTACCAGCATTGATACTAGTTTGTTATCGTTAATTTATTAAATCTGTTTCTATTTCAACCCACAGGTCTGCTTTCCTTTTCCTGATTCCCCCTTCCCAGGTGCGGAGGGGTCATTGGGTGATAGAACAGCTGGCCAAACGACAATGATTTAAAAGTTGCAAGTATTCAGACCGTTAAACTGCTGTTTGGCCTCTTTCTGACATAGTCATTGTTGCCAGTGCACTTTCAAATTTCTATGTAAAATTCTTCCTGAGCCTGCTGGCTGTCTGATGGAAAAGATAGCAGCCTAAACTCCCTTGAAATTCATGGCATAGGGGTTCCCAAGGTTTTCAGGTTCACAAAACATCAATGTTTCTTGCTGCTAGTATCACTGTATGTCAGGGATGAAATGTTTAATTTAAAATAGCACGTAGTGTTGGTCTGTAGACTTCTCAAGGCCATGGAGACCTCAGATGGCAACGGCCTGCCTACCTCGTGTTAACTGTGCTGTGATTTTCCTAGGAACATATATTAAATATGAGTAAATATAAAAATACTTAAAATTTCATCTCTTCAGCCATACTAGATGTAGTTGCTAAGCCACTCTCCTTATTTGAAGTCATGGCAGTCAGGCCCCCAGTGAGTGGAAAAGGTGAAACACCACACCCATTTTTAAAAACGGTAAAAAGGAGCAACCTTGCAACTACTGAGCAGTCAGCCTCACCTCTGTGCCCAGTAAAATCATGGAACAGATCCTCCTGGAAGCTATATCAAGGCATACAGATATTAGGGAGGTGATTAGAGACAGCCAGCATGGATTCACAAAGGGGAAATCATGCCTATCTGGAGGCCCTCTACAATCAAGTCGCTGCATTTGTGGATAAAGGAAGAGTAACTGATGTCATCTACCTTCACTTATGTAAGGCTTTTGACACAGTCCCACACAACATCCTTGTTTCAAATTGGAGAGAGATGGGTTTGATGGATGGACTATTCAATGCATAAGGAACTGGCTGGATGGCTGCATCCAGTTGCAGTCAACGACTTAATGTCCTAATGGGGATCGGTAACAAGTGGTGTACCTTAGGAGTCTGTATTGGGACCAGTACTGTTCAACATCTTAATTAATGACATTTACAGTGGGACTGAGTGCACCCTCAGCAAGTTTGCAGACAGCACCAAGCTGAGTGGCGCAGCTGATTTCCTACAGGGAACGGATGCCATCCAGAGGGACCCTGATAGGCCTGAGGGTCTGTGGGCCTGCATGAACCTAATGAGGTTCAAGAAGGCCAAGTGCAAGGTCCTGCACCTGAGTTGGGGCAATGCACAGTATCGGTACAGGCTGGAGGACGAATGGTTTGAGAGCAGCCCTGCAGACAAGGATTTGGGGATATTGGTAGATGAAAATTGGACATGAGCTGGCAATGGACGCTCACAGCTCAGGCGGCCAGTCATATCCTGGGCTGCATCAGAAGAAGTGTGGCCAGCAGGTCAAGGGAGGTGATTCTCCCCCCTCTACTCTGCTCTGGTGAGACCCCACCTGGCATACTGTGTTCAGCTCTGGGGCCATCAGCACAAGACCGACATGGAGCTGCTTGAGTGGGTCTGGAGGAAGGCCATGAAAATGATCAGAGGGTTGGAGCACCTCTCCTACGAGGAAATGCTGAGAGCTGGGGTTGTTCAGCCTGGAGAAGAGAAGGCTCCAAGGAGACCTTATAGCAGCATCTGTAATACTTAGAGGGGTCTTGTAAGAAAGATTGATAGAGACTTTTTACCAGGGGCAATGGTTTTAAACTAAAAGAGGGTAGATTTAGATTAGATGTTAGGATGAAATTCTTTACTAAGAGAGTGGTGAGAGACTAGAAGAGTTTCCCAGAGAAGTCGCAGATGTCCCGTCATTGGAAGTGTTCAAGGTCAGGTTGGCTGGGGCTTTCAGCAACCTGGTCTAGTGAAAGATGTCCCTGCCCACAACAGGGGCAAAGAAATAGATTATCTTTAAAGGTCACTTCCTGCACAAACCATTCTGTGACTCCATGATTGTATGACCCTGCACGCTAATCCTCCCCTGGCCAGGAAGACCCAGGACTGGGAGTGCCAAAACTACAGTCACTGCTAGAAGAGCATGGGAGGAGAAGAAAGCCATCCTTTCGTCCGTTCACCTTCCAACATGAAAACTGCACTGTCATCAAATCTATGCAGATTATTCTTCCTCTCCCCTGACCATTCCTGGTGAACTAATATGGCAAAGGAGTAATACAGAAATGAATCTATCATTTTTATGGAGAACTACAGGGATGTTAATAAATCTGGTGTTCAAAACAGTATTGCCAGAGTGAGCACCTGAGGCCAGACACCTCCCCAAATCTCCAGATTAACAACAGAGATGGCATTTCAGAGGTTGACGGTATCCATAACACAATAGGGCACCAAGTCTTTTCTAGGCCTAATAGGGATGAAGATAGTGGACCTTAAAATGTTGCCATCATCTTCCTTCACATTATGATTTTAGCAGCTAAAAATTAAAGAAATGACTGCATTATAACCTATGAAAACCAGAATGTTAGGCTTCCAAATTCAAAATTCAGCTGTTCCTGAGACAACAGCCACTAAAACCATGTCACAACTGAAGTGAATGAAATGCTTGTAAGTGAAAAAGGTCACTTTCAAAGCTTGTGATCATCCACAGTGTTAATTCTTTTTCCATTGCTGTTACTGCTCTCTTCATTGTCTGGGAACAATGACCTGAAAGGAGTAATACCAGTAGCACAGAATGAAGATCTGCAGCTGCCCTCTCACTGAGACCTTCCTCTTTTTGCTTCTTTAAAACAAAAAGGCCACTTGCTATGCAGAGATGTCTGGTGGTGCTGGAAGCAGAGCGCCAGCAAGGCTAGAGCACTGCCTACGATACAGTGGAGCAGATATTCTAGCTTGAAGCTCTAGCTCAGCTGCAAGGAAATGCAACTGTATCAAAACAAATCACAGTTGGGGATGGGGGAAAAAAACCACATCATGCTCTCATCACAATAAAAGCTACTTTGATCCACTTTCAAAACAATACATCAATCTCACCTGCAACTCTCATCACACAATGAACAGAACTAAATATATTGAACAAACCAGCCTGTAATTGTCTCTCTCTGTTCAGCCCTTGCCGAAGTAACACCTCATTCAGTCCTTTTCTATAGTGCCTGAAAGGATGTAGATTTTCTTTCACGATCTAGGGCCCAGAGGCAGTCTGCAGCTGTAAGAACAAGGCCTCCTTCCAGCATGGGGAGGATACAGAAAAGGTTCTAAGTGTAAGTATGGAGACAATTTTGATCCAAACAGAACTGAGGAGACAGAGAGAGCAAGAGAGATGCACACAGGCCTCTCTCTGCACATGAGACAGGGCAAGAGGCACAAAGGCAGCCTCGCTTATAGTTCAGGGCTGCAGGGACAGTAGGGACGTGGCTGATTTCCAGCACAAAATGGAAGGCACTGGAAAGCAGGGTGCCAAAGAGAGCCCTGGCCTCATTTTCGTGGCAGACTCCCAGAGCTTCCGAGAGCGAGTGCTGTTCATGGGAGTCTGTCTCTTATGAAAGCCTCTGCTCCCCCGATGAAACAAACAAAACAGAGTCAATGGCTGATGGCTGCAAAGGTTCATGGAGGCCTGTCTTGCTCGTTGCTCTTTATCTTTTCCACTGCAGTCACCTCATGGTATCCAGCCCGTCAACATGACATGTCCACAACAACTTCAAACCACGAGGGACATCCTTGTTGGGAAATCATTCTGAGAGGAAAGAGAGAAATGTCAATAGGAAAGCACCCATGGAACAGACAAAGACAAAGATATAGCTTTGACAGAGACACAACCAAACAGCAACAGCTTTGGCCGCTCACACCCCTTTCCTCTCACACGTGCCACTTCAGCTCAGGTCTAACAGCAAAGCTGCTCTAGTGACAAGGTCTCCCTTGTGGAGAAGACTTCAGCCAGCTCCCCTTCCCCAACAACCATGAAATCATCAGTCCTCATGAGCCCGGACTGCGGCAGGATGTTTGCGCTTGCTGGCATCCTGTGTGAGGAATGCCTTTGGCATGCATGGCCCCTACACATGCCCATGGGCACGCACCCACAACAGTCTGTCATCTCACCCCTTTCAGAAAGACGAGGTCTCTTACACCACACCTTGCTACTAGCCCTGATCCAGTCCAGAAGAAAGCCTCTCAACCCTTCCTTAACAAGGATCAAGGCGAAAGCAATGCCCTATAATTTCTGTAAGCCCTGGCTAAGTTCCCTTCCCCATCATGATCCTCGTAAACCTCAGATAAACTCCCGCTCCTTGCACCACCAGGCCACAGATGCCAAAAACATCCCTTACCACCCCAGTCCCAGCCACATCCATCTCTCCCCTCTATCCTGGAGTCCTGTGTAGGAGCTATTTCCCTTTCTGGCGAACTATGCCCACGGTGACTGCCCTCTTCCCATAGCAACTCCCTTATCTGGAGTTCCCCACGCTCAGACTCCAGGGTCTACCCTCCTGGAGAGCCACCCTGTTCCTGAACTCTGATTGATAACTATTCCCTGGTGGCTCCCCACTCAGCTTATTTGGATCAGGAACACCAGCCATGGCCTCACTGTTTTCTTGGGGTCCTTTTTCCTCTTCTTGTCAGAGGCGTTGAGGTAGGCCTGCTCTCTGGCCCTGTATGAAGGGCCTCGGCTCAGCTCCCTCTCGCTGTACGGGGGCAGGGTGTCCTCCCCTTCCTCCTGCTGAGGCGGTGGTGGTGGCTGCTGCTGCTGCTGCTGCGACTTCTCGGCTTTGTAGGTAGAGGGTGGAGACCAGGCATAGTAAGTTCCCCCTCCTCTCTGGCTGGGCTGCGAGCTCAGCTTTGAGGGGGTTTCACTGTGGTCACCGCTCTCATCGTAGCTCCGGGATTTCCTCTCCAAGACGCTGCTGAGGTAGGAGTGATCGTATTTCTGGCTCCCTCCAGGCGTCCGGCTCACCAGCCTGGGCAGGTGCTTCTCCTCATGGGCCCGTCTCCGGGGTGGGCTGTATGACCAGCCTCGATCCGAGTCCGTCAGCAGCTCTCGGTTCCCTCTGCTGCGCTTGGTGTAGTACTCCTCCATGGAGCTATCCTGGTGGGGCAGCCCTCCGCTGCGGCCGCCGTGCGATTCTGACCGCTCAAAACGCCGAGTTTCCTGGCTGTCTGCCCGCCGGGCCCGCTGGCTGTAGGACTCTGCAAAGGCTGCCAACTCGTCCATAGAGACGGCCGGCACTCCTACAGAGAAACTCTTACGGGACAACATCTCGGACTTGGATCTCTGCTGGCTGGAGGAGGGAAGACGTAATGTTAGAGAGCAGGATCCAGCTGTGCTCATCCCCTCAGCTGCCTTTGCAGACAATGGAGGGAAACAGGCGCTCCTGGGGTCTGAATCATCTGACCTGTTTTCATCATCTTCTGTAGGAAGAGATGTATCACATCCCTGATATCCCTGCTTCTCTCTGCTGACTGTAACGGCAGCTTAGCGTCGATAGCTCGGACTCTACATGTCTAATGTTACCCAAGATTAACCCCAGAGTGCACCTCCCTTCTCCTCCAGTATGCAGGGCTGGACTTGCTTCTCCTTGGCCCTAAAGCTTGTAGGTGTACGTCCTGCTGGGAAAAACCAAGAACCTGGCTACAGAACTCACAGGAGCACAATTATGAAGCAGGATTAAAGAGAGTGAACTGGCACAATAACCCACTACTGAGGGAAGGAAATCCCTGCCATTGCTTTCGGGAGATGGGGCTGCTGGTACGAGAGGGAAGGATGTGATGTCCCACTTCTAGGCACCAGAGTGCCAGTCCTTTCGGCCTGGAGTACGGCTCTTGCTGCACCAAAGCACCATGACGTGATTGATAATAAGCATGCCAGCACTGAGAAGTGCTGGAGGGATCAGGTACAAATCTCAAGAGAGCACTTTGGGAAGGGTGGCTCAGTTTCCTGTTGATCTCATTTTTACATCCCACCTGGAATGGGGCTGGTACCTAGCTTTACCCAGCTGGGTAGTCTTCAGCAGCCTTGTTGGAATCTGATTGATTCTGACCTTATCTAATGACATCTCCAGTTTTCATGTTTCTCTCTAATCCCTCTGTCCTGCTAAGCAGAATCAGAGCAGCAGGAAACGGAGAAGAGCTACTACCAGTCCATCTGTTCCTTCTCCTACTTTACCAAATATAGCTGCCTCCCAACACAGCACCCCTCACCTGTGCCGGAAACTGTCCCGCTCATCTCTGTAATCAGAGACAGCCTGTGATCTTGACGTGCTGCCCCCGCCAATCACTCCTGCCCAGTATTCAGCATCGCCATCCAGGTCCCCCGTGGGAGGCAGAGGTTTCCTTCGCACCTGGCGGTAGGGCTGCCGGAAGTTCAAGTCCTCCTCGTGCAAAGAGCTCAGTTCAGAGATGGTGTTGTTATCTGCAGGGGAGGTTGCAGAAAAGAACTGAGACAGGCATCACCTGCTAGCATGCGTCAGAGAGGAGGACAGGGCAGGAAGGCTGTGGTGAGACCAGCTGCAGCTTTTTCAGAAAGAAGCTGATCTGCCCTCCATTAGAAAAATTCAAAATGGAATCCCAGGCCTTTCTTCAAACCCTTGACTGATCCTACCAGAGACTCCTGGGGCTTAGTTTGGACATAGAGCTGCTGGTCTTCTGAACTGGTAGCTGGCAGCCAGGTGGGAAATTCTAAGGGTATCGCAAATGGCATCAGATGCCCGTGTTCAGGTAACTGAGCTCAGCTGTTGTGCAGAAATGCCCTTCAGCTCTGCTTCAGTAACACACGTGAGCTCTGTGCCCTCACAAGGTGGGCACTGCACTTGGTGGAACATCCTCACAGCAGTTGTGCCACCTCCCCCATTCCTGGTGTGAGACAGGCTGGCTCTGGATTTGGCCTGACTTGCCCAGCTAAAACAAAAACAACCCCCTCAAAGTAGATTAAGAAAAAAGTAAAAGGCTGTCTGAATCACTGTCAGTCTCTACCCCGTCAAGCATGTTGACATCTGGAGGCCTGACATACCAATCTGGAGAGGTCTTTTTATAGTAAGTCTTGTGGGTGGAGAAGAAAGTGTGCTCAGCAATTACTCTTTTAGAAGCACATATAATTTGTTAGTTATGCCTAATCTGTACAGAGCTTTGATGTAGTGTCATTCCCTAAAGCCCTCACCTTCACTGATCTGCAGGATCTCATGCATCTGTTTTGAATGAGCCTCTACCAGTGTCTAATGTGGCTTAGCTCTGCGCAGGTTGGATGCTGCCCAGAGGAACTGAGCCCCCAGCCTGCTGCTGTCCTCCGCACAGAACAGCTAGATGGCAAAGAGCAGCACTGCAGGGCCTCTTTATGCACACACCTTGTCCCATCACTGCACCTGTGCCTCCTAATGTGGTAAGATCCTCACTTGGGTTTGTATTCCGACACCCGTTAAGTGCCACCTCCGCCTGTATTTAGGGAAATACGACTTGCAAGAGGCTATCGGATGACAGTGAAGAGTTCCACACAGAAAATCAGTTCTCAGTTTGCATCATATCCCTATTCACCACCCTGTCTGACTGCCAAGCTGTCCATACTGATGCGCACACCACCTCTGATCTTATGTTGACCAGCGTCGCAAAACCTGACAACCCCATGGTTTCTTCAACCTTTCTTACAGTCCCTGCTCATTCTTCAGGCCAACAGCCACTCCAAACTGCCTTTCCACATCCTTCAAACCACACTGTGGTCACTGCAGCCCACAAAACATGCTTTCAATAAAATCATCCCTCTCCTATTTTGCCATGCTGGGAATTTACAGGCATCATGCTGTAAGACATACAGAAATCGTAAGGACAGTATCCCAGCTATTATCACACCACAGGCTGTAGAAGGCATGAGTACGGACTTGGCTTTTCAGATGTTGATGATGCAAAATTTTAATTATCCAAGTGGACAATTTTCATGAGCATTTGAATCTTCCACAACTTGTTTGTTCTAATTAAGGATGATTAGGTAAGCAGCAGATCTTTAAAATCAGAACGTACCTGTAGATGCCTAGAATTTAGACTTTATCTGCTCCAAGTACCATATCCTGGATATCATATCCTAGAGGCTGACTCTCAGGCAAAGCCAGTAAACTTTTAACTATGAATTTGCAGAGCCTTTTTCAGGTCAGTGGAAAAAAAAAATCAAACCATGCTTGTTCCTCACATCGTTCTCGCATCCTCCTAGCTGGGTCAAATTGAGCCAGTTCTTTCTCGACGTAGTACAGCACCTTCATGGAGTCCCTTTCCTTGTCAGTCTGGATCCTGTATCCTTTGCGCACTGCTAGGGAGAAAAGCAAAGCATTAGAGGAAAACAAATTCAAGTCCAATGAGACCTTCTGATAATACTGCTTCTATAGCTGAGCTCACGTCTGCAGGCAGGTAGGCTGTGTCTTCCAAAACAGACTGAGTCAGTCCTTGCTTCAGAAGAAATTTGTCTGTAATGTTGGATGTGAAGTTGTGAGCAGCTGCATCATTTATAAAGTTTGCAGCAACAGCAAAAACGGTTTGGAAACGCCCAATCTGTATAACCAAATGCATCAAGTGGTGTCATTGCCACAGAGCAATTCCACCTCCCACAGAGGATGGCAGAGAGAAAAGTAGCACTCATTTCCCCTTTCTCAGCACTACAGAAAGGATTCGTCATGGTATGGAAGAAGCAGTCGCAGAAGATCAGGCTTCCTCTGTGCAGCCGGGGACATAAGCTCCCAGCCTGCATGGGAAGCAGGTGGCTGAGCATTTGGGAGCTGTCACTCTGCAGGACCACTCCACCCTCCCACCCCTATGAATTCTGCTCACACAGGTTGAAGAGCATGTGGTAGGAGAAGCTCCAGAGAATACAGAAGGAAACACACAAAGTCCCACAAAGTACATCACACTGCTTTGAGATTTATACTGAACCCAACAATGGGGCCAATCAGGTCACTGGGTAACTGTGAAACTGCCTGCTCTGGCACTCCTTACATGCTGTTATTTTACAGAAAAGGTAGGTCTCACACATACATTAAGTGCTTGACTCCTGGGATTACTCCATTTGCAGAGCAAGTCTGGACAGCTTTTTTGGCTTTTCCACATTCCTGTGTGCAGCAAAGAGGCCCCTACACACCTGGAGCCACAAGAGCTCTAACTCTGGAAGGCTGGATCTGTGCACACTTTACCTGCTAACCCTATCAACAGCCTGACTACCTCAAGGCAGGTCTACAGTCAGCAAGCAGAGAACTTCACCTATCAGGACTTCGGAGAAAATAAGGTTTTTACAGCAGATTATTTAAGAAAGGTCTCAGCCTGGGGCTGTTTCAAGATTGACAGAAACACAGCGCTAAGTACAAAAGAGGGCCTACAACTCTCAAACTCAGCCTCATGAGAGAACTGCTGTGAGGACAATTCACTTAGCACTACAAAACTGAACCTCTCTGCCTTGCACGGAGTTAATATGTTCCCTTGCGTGAATACTGCAGTGTTGCATGAGCGCTCATCTTGCGGCACGATTTAAACACTTGGACGGTGTTTTTGAGCCAACCTGTTCTTTCTGCTTTACCCCACGCCGTGATACATCAAGCTACTAGCATATAGGTTTGGTAGTACATCGCACAGTATGCACTGTGCGGGCTGAAGAAGGACTTGGCAGAAGTATTCTTAGGCACCTTCTGTCCTCAACTGCTGTGCATGTGTCTGTGCACTATCAAATAGTGCTCTGCTTCAGAAATGGCTGTGCCACAGACATGGGTAGAACGATTCCTGTAATAATCCCCCAAACTGCTTCAGGAGGAAAGTGCTTTACTGTGGGTTTTGACTGTGCACATGTAAGGTAAGTAACTACATTTTGAAATATTACCTTGTGTATCTGTACTTCGCAAAGGCATTAGATGTTAAAATACAGTATGGGTCTATCAGGGTCCTGCTTTCAATGTGACTCCAGACAGCTTAGCTGACAGCAGTCTAGAGTTTTGCTGTGTTTTATTTTCCCCACGAAGGCGTGCACAATGACTGTGAATGCACACAGTGATTTACAGAACACAAGGAACCCTGCCTCTACCTTCCAAAGAGGAAGACCATCACGTCTCTTAAATGAGGTTGCGGCTGTGAAGAGGGGTTGGACCAACTAGCCTCATACGTGATGACTCGTGCTGCACTGTGCACGCAACAGCTAGGTGAGTTCTGCACTTCACCTCACCATTGTGGCTGACCTCTGTCTGGTACCTTGCTGGGAAAGAGGCCTCTCGCTATTCTTTCTTCTAACGCATCTACAATGACTTCAGCTAAGCTGCCACCTCATTTATACACACGCCAGCAAACAACCATTGGCTGGAAATGTCTCTGACCTACTAATAAACTTTGGGGAACCTGAACAGGCAGCTTCCAGACTGTCTCCCCAGAGCCAATACTCGTGCTGAGGCTGTGCCAAATATCTATTTGGGCAACATCTATAGCTCCTGGAACTGATGGAGAATTAGCTAGGCTTCATGCTAGCTTTGTGCTTGACTTGCTATTGCAGCTGTGTATCAAAAGGAAAATGAACTTCTTGGTTAATTCTGTAAGCATCCAGATATTAACTTTGGAATTAAATCTGTGAAGATGACTGTGAAGAGCTCACAAAAAGTATTTTCCATTATAGATAAAGCATATTTTGTCTCTACGTTTATTTATTAAATACTTCTTGCAATGATATTGAATGTTCAACTTATTAAATCTCTTTATTATTCCTTTGTGTGAGAATCAAAGATATTATTGCTTCCTCCTCACACCATAACCCTTTAATAAGGTCTGAATATTTTTAGGTTCATCTTAATTATCAGGGAATTCAGATGCAGAGAAGTTAACCACTTGTCCAGAACCATTCAATAAGTCAAAGGGAATGGAACATTCTCCCTGTTACACCACATTTTCTTCTCCTGAACAGTCCATGAATTTCTAATGTTTAATTTGTGTTCAACTGTGCACACTCTTTTTATTTTTCTGTGGGTGGAACCAAGTCAGCCAAAACTGTAAGCTGTTTCCCTCCTCAGAAAGGACAGCACTACTGTTTTTTCAGAAAAGTGTGGTTAGGAAGGAAATGATTTCTTATCCTTATACGCTTTCTGTATTAAAGGTCTGGAGTCCAGCTCTTGAATCAAAAGCTTCCCGTGTACGTGGTTTAAGGAATGTATGCAACAGTCTCCAGGTAACCACTGCATTTAAAATAGACAGTGCATACATTCTGACTCACTCACGTGTTGCCAACAGACAACTAAACGTTTATTTGTTTTCCCTGTTCAGCCCTAAGTTTAGGATGGAGTCTCTAGGCTTCACTGGAGCTTTTTCACATGGCTTTTATGTAACTCTAGACAAATTTTCTAAATAGCCTCATGCCTGAGTTTGCTCACTAGACCACCTCACAGGAGTCATTTGTAAGCACAGGAACTATCCAGGACAAAGGCTGTCCTTTTTAGCCTGGCAGCCAGGATTACAGAATCCTTCAGCCCCTGTCCCCCAACACTTGTGATCCCATTGTTTTAAATAACCCCGACAGAAAGGTTGAAGTCTCAAAGATACCAGGTTTCAGATCAGACCTACACTGGCTGCATGGAGGACACAGAGGCCATAATTAGTGCTCCTTCTGAGAAAAGGCCTTTATAATAAACTCAACCGTTACCTGTTGCATTTAGCTCACTGTCTGGCGAACCAGCAAATAAGTAGCTAGGAACAGCCACGTAATGTTTTCTGTTCCACAGCCTGTAATTAGGGGATATTCTGGCATTGTGGAGGACCTTAAGAGAAAAGGAACAGGGTGCAGGGTATCATCCTTCCTTAGCTCCACAGTTCAAGGAACACCTTGAACACAGGTGCATGATCCATGGGTTTTGTCCATGTTATTGTAAAAGATATTAATTAAAAATAAAAAAAGTTTAAGAACCTCTGTCATCTTTCCACAACAGTTAAAACTATGTAATAATGGTTTATTTGCAATACATAGTATTTCCTGTCAACTCCTCAGTTGAGGGATTAAGTCCAGCCAGCTGATTTGGGTTACATACTAAATGCATCTTTCTGCATAATAAACACGAGATGCTAAGAGCCATTGCATTTAGTTACTAAACACAACCACGCTTTTTCATTCTGCATTTGTGCTCTGCTAGTAATGTACAGCAGAAACGAGACTGGGGCTGTGATCTGACTCTTAAAAAATCCCTGGAGTTCCCGTGGCCAACACCACGCTCCACATGCAGTGACATTTTTCACAGGAGAAAAAAATTAAGCACTGGGCTGTCATTCATCATTTTCTGACAAAGGTTTTTGAATTGGATACGTTCTGCTTTGGATCAGTGATTGATTTATTTCCTATTTCAAAATGGTCCGTTCCAGAGCTCTCTTTTGATTCCAGTGGGGAAAAAAAAAGTATGATAGTTGAAGGAAAATACTTTTTGTAATTCCAGAAAGGTTAATATACTGACTAGGGCAGCAGGAGGATGTGTAGGGTTGTTTCAAAAGCTTAATTATGCGATTATGCTACTTGATCTTGTATTTTCAGAAGTGTCTTATTAACACACTGTCTTGAGCAAATTTAACAATTGATAATTAGCGCAGTGCTTTGAAATCAGACATACGGCTGGATCAATGGCAAACATGCTGTGTCAGTACAGCAACTCTACATTGACGAGAGTCCCTTCTGCTGCAGCATGTTTGAATTTAGACAGCCACTCTGATCCTGAAATGCTGGCATGTGGCTAAATAGCTACCCTCTTCTTCCTTGATGGCAGCTTCCTTTGCAGCCAGAGAAGTGGCCCTCACCAAGACAGAGTATCATACTGATAGTCTAGGTCTGACACTGATCCACAACTTGTTTCTAGTTAGAAGCCTTTCATCACTCACATACCACAAATGCAAATGCTGAACGAAAAAAGTGACCTACTGACTTCTGTAAGGTAGGGAATGAGTCCAGCCCCAAATGCTCTTGGGCAGAAACACCAAGAGAGCATGTTCCTGTGCCCAAAATGCCATAGGGATAGTAAAACATGCTGCAGCAAAAACTGCTGGCAGAGGGCAAGCAGTGCCCTGCACAGAGTAGGAAGAACAGTTTACCAAGAGAGAGCAGCTTGGAAGGCATCAGCTCTAAGGGGAAAACGGCCACTGTCTCTGCTCCCTTGAAACCATGTTCATCCTTTTCTCCCCTGCAAATACAGGTTTGCAGCAGTAATGAGAGGGGTCTAGGGCATGAACTTGGCCTCCCACACCCTGCTCACCAAATTACGTGCCCACAAACTGACAATGTGCCAATGGCACTAGAGAAGCCAGACCACATGGCTGTAAGGGATGCAAACGCCATTGTCAGCCAGGATTAAAATGCAGTTTCTCTGTGTTTCTGCTGTTCATACCACTCTATCAGTGACAAGCATTCCTCCCTTTCCCAGCCCTGCTCCTGGTAAGAGGACTGAATGTTGTGCCTGGCACTGCAAATTACCATTTTGGCTTCCTCCACTGGAGTCACTTGGGGCTAAGGGAGGGGGATGCGACTTATCCATCAGCACAGCAGGAGATGGGACACCAGCTACAGGAACACTGGGGATGTAGTATGGACCTGGCATGGAAGAGACTGCAGGAGGGTACCCAGCTTTTGCTGCCTTGCCTGCTACATACACTGAAAAAGAAGAACAACAGTCAGTATCACACCAGCCTCCCAGACCCACATGGCATGCGGTCAAAACCTGCACATCACCAACACTGGTGACAACCCAGCAGGAGACAACAGGACAAATGAAATTACAAGGACCAGTCTGAATTTCTCCAAGCCTCAAGGGACACTGAAGGGAGTTTAAAAAATGCACACGACAGGTCAGATGAGCGCTGCAAGATGCCCAGTAATTGAAAGACATTCACTGTGTTACAGCCAGTATTGCCACTGCCATGATTTAGTGGCAGTTCAGCTTTAAAAACAACTGATGACTCAAGCAGCAGGGATGAGGCTCATGAAACTTGACAGATCTGCCTAAGCCTGACCAGGAACCTTGATGGGTTGCAAGAACTTTGCACTGTTGTAGAGGGCAGCTGCTTTGCGTTGCCAGGAAGAAACCTCCCAGGATGCTCTTTGCTCTGACCTGCAACATTCACTGACAAGACAACTTTGGAAGGGGAGCATGACGCTTTGGAGAAGCAGGCACAGCTGCAAAGGCAGGGAGGCCTCAGGGAATTACATTTGTAATTAACTTTGAGCGCTGAACCATTGAGCAATAGGTCAGGTGCTTCACTCCCTAAGAACTAGTTCTTTAGTCAAGCAAAGTGCTCAGGGCAAAGGAAGCAATATTAGCAGATTCTCCTCCTGTTCTGTCAGGGAGCAGAAGTAGTGCAGGAGATTTGGGCCAGGCTTGGTCAGGGTCACTCACACGCCCGGGGACAGCAGCAGGACTCAGGACAGCAGGGGCAGCGGACGTAACAGCAGCAGCTGTGTGGACAGCACTGGCACCAGCAGATCCCCACCAGGAGAAAGAACAGGAACGCCCCCAAGATCACCAGGCCCACAAAGACCCACTCTGGAAAACAAGGGGAGAAAGAGACATACTTACGGGATTGCACATTGCTATCAAAGGGAACATCAGCAACAGCCTTGCAGGGGAGAGCATAGGGGCAAAACAGATAGGTGAGTAACAGAGGTGGACTTTCTGCTGGTCTAGGACTAGGTCCCCCTCCGAGTCGAAGCAGAAATGGCATATAACAGTGAGAAATGGAGCTACAGAAATGTGGTCCCTTCCTGCAATGTCTCCAGCTGGCTGAGAGGCGAGCAGCATGGTTTCTGGTTCCCCGGCACAGAAACCCTTCATCCCACGGCAGACCTGTACAAATGCTGCAGGACATACTCCATCAGCATTTGGATCTCGTCAAAGACTCATTCTTCCCAGCCATGTTCATGCCCTGCTTGTGTGTTTGTTCCCTACCCACATTCTAGTTTTAATGGGACAAACGATGGTGAAAAGCATGCTATAAATAGCCCAGCAAATGAGCCAGGCCTGCCCCTTTGCAACTAGGCCCACGCATGCAATTATTCTTTTGAATGTGACGAACGAACATCCTATTCAGGCGCCACAGTCAGCCAGCAAACCTAACAACCACTTTTTTTTTTTTTTTCCTCCTTGCTGAAGCCTCAGACGACGTCTGCCAGGCCCCGAAAGGGAATGGCTGAAAAACACCCCACAAGTGCAAACAGAGAAGAGGTGGCCCACAAAAACCAGGATGGGGTTTGAATGGGGAGTGAGAAAAGGTTTCTTAAATTTCTCTCCTAGAAAATCTGCAGTGGCAGCACCCGTGGTGGGAGCAGGTGCCCAGCCTGTGCTGGGGCAGCTCCCACGTCTGCATCTGGTCACCCTGCACTTTGCAAGGGACTGCGTGCACAGGGTTGCACCTACCACCACATGGCAATTCCAGCGAACTCATCTGGACCAAGAAATTTCAAAACTCTGAATGTATAGGAAGCCTGGAGTTGGTTTTATGCTGGAGAGGTGCACCAACCTATGTAGAAGTCAGACCGCCGGTGGGGGAAAATCTGTAGGGAAAGACTCCAGGCATACCCAGGTGGTTATTCAACCACCTTGGAAAGACAGTAAGTAAGCAAAGAAAGGAGTGGTAGGGCTGCTTCGTAGAGAAAAATAAGCGGCAGACCAGTGCTTCTGTTCAGAAGTCCTGCATTTACTAAGGGGTCTCCTGGTACATTATTATTTAAGATGAAGAAGTATAGATACAAGGATTGCAATGTGAGTACAGAATCACACTGAAAAATAGCGCAGCTCTCACCTGCGTTGCTAAAATGTCAAAAAAAAGTCAAGGAAAAACGTTCAGCTTGGAACAATCCAAACAGAACTTTTTTCTAGTTATTAAAATGCAGAAATAAGAAATGTAATTTTTCAACCATCCACAGCATTGTTTGAACAAAAGTAAAATTCTTTGCTTTGTTGGAGTTTTCCTTAACTCTTTTACAAACAATTCCCACTTTTTAATGCCATTTTTAACCTAGCACTTACAATTTCCTTTAAAAAATGTCAGTGAAAGATCTGGCATTTACAAATCAAAACACTTCATTTCAGAAGTGTCAAGTGAAATGTTTTATATTTTTTGAATATTTTGTTTCTTTTTTGGCTGAAACAGATGAATTTCATTTAAATTTGCAAATAATTTTGGTCCTTGTGGAATAATTTTTTTGGTGAAGTTACTATATGCTGAGGAAAATTCAGCTAATGAAGAAGGAAATGGCTAGAGGGAAGCATTCATGAATGCAAAAGTAAGAGCTGAGATGAGATTACTGATACAGTTCCTCAAGTGCCAGTTCTAGGAGCCATCTTATTTAATATTTTCACGAATTACCTTTACACAGAAAATAAGAATGCGTTAATGTACCTTGAGGGTAAGAGGTAGGGAAGCATTGTCACTAAAGACAAAGATTGTGATATATTATAGAAAGGGCCAGATGTCCTTGGGCCGACAACACGAAGCACGAAATGCAGCAATACACTGAGTGTCAAGGTATGCAGCAATACTTTCAAGGTCACACATTCAAGAACAATTTCTGTTCTGAACAGGACTTAATTAGTTGAAAACAACTGAAAAACAAGAGAAATCATCCAGCATACTATTCTGTCACAGGACAACTGTAAGTGCTTATGCAATACAGTCACAAAAACGGCAAATGTAATCCCATGCCTAGTAGAGGAGGAATTTCCAGTAGTGTTAAGGAAATATTAATGCCATCACACCAGGCCTCCACATAACTTCACCTGAAGTTACTGGTGTTATACAGCTCTGGTCATCTTTGTACAAGAAAAGTTGAAGTCAGGTTGCAGCAGATGCAAAGCAGGGATTTGAGCAGATGAAGGGACTCAATAGCCTGTCTTGCAGCAGAAGAGCTGAAGCTTGCTGCATTAGCCTATTAAAAAGAAGGCTGAGAGTAGACGTAGCTGCTGCCCGTAAATACGCTAGGAGGATGAATGCTGGGAGGAAAAGCAGGTATTATAGTTAAAGTTCTTACCTAAATGGGCATATAAACAGGTTACGAGCAACGTAGATGGAAGCTAGAAGACACACATCAAAGAAAGTGATATAATGGGAGAGAGAAAGGCCAAACCCAGGCTACTCTTAAGCTTGCTAAGCTTATGGAAAGGATGAAATTACATGGCACTCAGGATAGCAAGCAAGACAGCGAGCCACACTATGCTTTCCAGTCCTGTACTTCCTAATCTATGCCAATCCAAGCACAGCAACAGCTCAGTGGCTTTTTCTTTTGTCGTGTTCTCATCTTGTTCTCTACAATCATCATTGACATAGTGAACCAGGTGAAATAGCATCACATGACCTAAGTGGCCAGCCACAGCTATGCAATGAAGCTCAGCTGTCAGATCTCCAGAGCTATTAGTGAGTAGTTCTTTCCATAAAGGATAAAAGCCTTGTAGAGACAAAAAACAAACAGCAAGTCCATTGTAAGTGTATCTGTTGTCTTTCTGAAAATGTCCTAGGAGTATAAAAGGAGGTCAGGTTAGTACGTACACCGCATATTGCAAAATGCTCAGCACCAGGAGCCAATGGTTGAAACCAGTGTCCCAGCCACAGGGACCTATGAATCACGAAGGATTTTACTTCACAGGAAGTTAGATCATTTGCTTCTCTGATGACATTAAAAAAACAGCAAAAGAGCCTGCTGGCTCCTCCTTTATGCACAAAACGGAATTCAGCCACTTTTACCTGCAATTCCCTAATCCTCCAGTAAACTGTCATCTTCTGTCACAGCCCTTCCAGATACAACTGTGTAACCCTGAGATTCAAATGACTACCAAGCTGAAATGCTATATGTTCTCACTGTCTGCAAACTACCGTTTTGTGCTTGCAGGAGCACCTGCTTTTGTTTATTCAGGTAACAGGCAATGCTAACAGCCGAAATGTGGACTGTCGCTGCCTTTTACACTTCCTTGTTGTTTACACTCATGCAGTGAGGGTATCACAAAGCTAGCTGGCCAACACACAAGAATTTCACACCCATTCAATAAAACTGTAAATAGGGGCGGGGACGGGAAGTGTTAGGAAACAGAGAATCAACTTCTGTCTATGCTGAAAAGACCAATCCCTCTCCTGCCATGCTGAACTTCCAGGGAGGTCTGGGTTACAGTGGAGGCGTGAGAGTGCCTGCCTTGTCTCCATTTGCATCTCTGGGACAGACTTGAAAATAGCTTCACACATTTATGTGGAGTTGCATTTTTGCACAAATGTGTGAAAGAAACACTCCTTGGGCACTGTCAGGGGATGATCAGATGACTCAAGGGCTAAATGTTCTCACAGCTTTTCCCTTCCAAAGACAATCTGTTTTATAGTATCTGTTTCCTCTGCAAGGAGTGCCAGAACTGGTGGCTCTCATTAGTTTGGCTAGCAAGGGATTTATCATGGGCAGAGAACTTCCATGTCTGGTCCAACCACCTGGTGTTACCTAGATAATGCCGTGGCCACGGAGGACGAGAGAGGCTGTGCCACTGCAGGGTTGCTACCCAGTGCTCTATTTCTAGCACCTCCTGCGCTGCCATCTGTGGTGATGGCTACAAAAGTACCCGCAGGACAGGGTCTGAGGAGCGGAAGTTACTGCTGCACAAGAGCAGCTGACGTACAAAGCCATACGAGCCCATGAGGCTGCCAAGGTCTCGCAGGCTGGAGCGGCGTTACCTTTGCGCTAGCAGGGGGACAGCGTAGAGCTTGATGTAAAACCTCCCCTGAACAGCGCTGGCATTTCTGGTCTCACCCTGATCCTGGCATGACATCAACCATTTCTGTATGCTGCTCCCAGCATGGCCATTCCTGCCCCAAGTGCCAGCATCAGCGCTCTCAGATCTCAACCAACACACTTTCCCAGTAAGCAACAGGCTTTTGTCTTTCTATCCCCAGATAAAACACACATAAGAGTGAAACGTACACCACATAAAGATGCTGTGGAAGAATAAACAGACAAGATGACAGAGGACTGGGTGATTGGAGGGTGAAATGACTGAATACCTGGCATAATCTCCACAGCAAAACTGGGCAAGAGATCAGCAAGCAGCCCTGTCCTGCCTAGAAAAGACAGAAGGAGGAGAACAAGGAGAGAGGTTACTGCAAGAAAAATACACTCCCCAGCCCCTGCCTTAGCCTCCAGTCCCCTTCCTCATCATCCCACTTGCACTGTTAAGTGAATTCCTATCAACCATAGATGTCATCCTGCTCAATGCCTGTGTCTGCCTCTGCACTTCTGCCATTTCTGTGTCCTTGCATTTTATCTTTATCAGCAGAGCTGGGGGAAAAGAATCTGGAACAGATCTTCTCCAATCTAGGCACAAAATGACAAGAAGAGGGAGGTCCCCTCAGCATGGTTACACAGTAACATCTTTCTGGAGTTACGCACTACACATGCAAAAAGCTCCTGGAAATGCACAACCGGTCTCAAACAGAAGGATTTAGTTTATGTTAAAAATTTACTGATGTAGTTTGGACAGATGTGAAACCCAATGCCCTTGACAAGTCAGCCACATGCATCCAACACCCATGGGTGGTGCTTTCTATGTGGGGCTTTGCAACTGCAGAGACAGCTCCAGGAAAGGAGTCTTGAAGTGAGTATGTGCTACTTATTCCAAGATGCATGAGCAACTTCGTGAGATTGTGTGATATAAGGACAACGCTCAAGTGAAGCAAACCAACCCGGGAAGGATTCGTGTAGAAATCTGTGGAACAACTTTGCAAAAGGAAAAGAAAAAAAAAAAAGGCAAGTCAACTTCTAATTTATAAATGAATACAAACAAAATCCAAGCCCAAAGGCAGCTAGATGCCTATTTGTTTTGGCACTGTCTGGGATATTTCTAATACACAGCAAACATCCTGCAAGGTGTCCAGCTATAATTTACACACACTTGTGCATTGGCAGGACAGCCCTACGTGTACCTGTGCTGTGTACTCTTTTATACAGCACCAGGATCATGCTAGGTTTCTTAAAGACATGCGTAAGGTAGCAGAGCGGCATTCTGAAGAGAGACATACATCGGACTAACAGAAGCAGCTACAGGTAAGCCAGTGCAAAAGTGGTAAACAGCTACCTTTAACCTGCCCTTCAGGTCCTGCACTAAACACCACTCAGACATAATGAACTGGATCCCAAGTTCCTTGGCCTCTAGTCTGTCCTTGAAGTGTGTTATAATCAAATTCCCACTGTCCGTTTTTTCTCAGTGCTTCAGCAGAGGTTTCATAGAGATCAAAAATCCACAAGGATATCTGCTAGAGCCATAATAAACATACTCTAAAGGCAGGCAGTGCTTTGCAACCAGTTGCAACTCATCAAAGCTGTCTAGTACTCGCAGTAACACCATGATATGAGGTGCTTCTGAAGCCTTAGCAAAAGATACAATGCTGATCCTTCGGCTAATTGTTCCTCATTTACTACTTTGAAGGAGGACTGCTGCCATCAGTCTAGTGCAACATTTTCATCTACATACACAAACAGTTTAATTACATTCTTTGCAGTCCATTTTCTGGAAAGATTGTGTCCAAACACCTCACAGATAGCTTGTTATGTGAAAGTGGGCATGTATGCTTCCTGCTTAAAAGACATCGGCATGTACAGAACATACGTGTGGCTTAAGTCTAGGGTGCCACAAGTGAGGTCCAAACCCATGCAACAAATGTATGCCTTGTGTCACGATATGCTAGATTTACATTACGTTCCACATGCATATTAAATATATTCCTTATTTTCCCAGCATGAGCAAATAAATATGCAACTCTTGCATAGGCCTCTGCGTATGTGAACAATGTACATGTGAACCACATGCATGCAGACTATATGGGCACACAGGCATGCACCTTGCCTCCCATGTGTTGCGCTCTCTGCATAAGCTCACGTGCAGCCCTAGTCTGAGAGCAGATGCCAAGGGACAAATAGCTGGAGGTATACAGCTCATTTAGGGCTGGGGTTTGTGGTACCAGAGGTAAGGGAGTGACACCTATGAAGCGCAGAATGTTCATCTCATGAGTCCAAATAGACACCTGCTTTATTTTGAACCTACCCAAAGAGCCTCAATCCCTGCCAGTGCCGGTTCTTACGGTGCCTCCTGATCCCCAGAGGAAACCACATCTTCAAGGGGAAAGAAGCATCCCGCAATAATAACAATGCTAGAGAACATGGTAACTCATTACAAAGACAGCCAAAGCAGTTCCGCCGTGCTACCCACAAGCAGTCAAGTACTTCCCTGCTTGCGCGGCCTCACTTGGCTCTGCCGAGTATCTGCTTGAGGAATTTGCTCCCCTTAACCCCATCTGGGGGGCTCACACAGCCCTGGGCATCCTAGAGCCACCGGTGGGCACACACAAAGCCCGGGAGGCCCCGAGGCCGCAGCGAACCCCACCACCACTCAGCTCGGCCTCAACTCTGCCACCCCTGCCAGCCCAGCCGCCGCCTGCCTGCCGTGTCCCCGGCAGCTTTCAACGCACCCGTTTCTCCTGGCTCCCCATCCGGGGTTGAACGAATTCCCCGACAACCCTTCCCCCTCAGCGGGTGAAGCCGAGAGGCCGGGCCTGCCCGCCGCCACGGCTGCCTCGCTGTTGCCTCGGCGACGGGAGGCTCCCCACCAGCGCCCTCATTGAAGGCGGCTTTCCCGCTTCCCTCCCGCCGCCGCCCGCTGACGCTCGCTTCCCCGCCCCGTGAGAGCCCGGCCCGGCTGCGATCGCGCCCCGCAGCCAGGCGGCAGCCGCCGGAGGGGAGACCGGGCCGGCGCGGGGTGCACAAGCCAGGGCAGAGAGGGCAGGGTTCCGGTGAGCAAGGGCTCCCTTAGTCCTGCGGCTCAAACGCTGGCCACGAGGCCACGGCAATCATGGCCACCAACCTCCTGGCTCTCTGTGCCCGGCCTGCTCCTTCTGTGGGCATTAAGCTCGCCCCACTTCTCTCTTTTTTTTTTTTTTTTTAAGGAAACTTGAAGGTGGAGGTCTGGGGCTACAATGGGATTGGTGAGGTGAAAAACAACTTAGTAAAGCGTCCTGCCAAGAGACCATGTGGCTGCACGGCGGCTCTGCCCGCCTGAGAAAGGGCCACACGCACACCTGGACATGGCCGAGTCACAGCTCTGCACCCCTGCAAGGGCTACGTGTCCTCTGTGCAAGTTCTTGCCACCGAGCCCCAGCAGACACCCCCCAGGGGAAAGAGGCAACAGACGATGGCCCCGTTTATCAGGGTTGTCCTGCCCAGCTGTTGGATCTAGGAGCTCGTCCTTGTTCCAGCACGGATCTGGGACACCTCCTGTCCGCATTCCCACCATGCTGCTGTGGGGCTTTACGGGCCCACAGCAGCCTCTCACCAGGCACCCCGCACACCCCAGGCCCCAGCTAGCCCCAAAGGGCAAGGGAGCCTGCGAGCTCCAGTCTGCACCGGCAAAGTGCAGTGGGGGAGGGTAGGGAGGAGGAATGGGAGAAGGAAAAGCTGAGGGGGTGCAGAGTGGGTCCAGGAGGTGCAGAGGTACAGAAGAGTCAAGCAAGTTATTAGGAGTTAATAGGCAGGAGGAGGGCGGGAGAGCAAATAGCAGCAGATCAGGGAAGACCTGGAGTTAAGCAGACTGCTAGCAGAGTCTGCAGAGAAGAGACACAAAAATAATTAGGGTAAGTGGTACAGCTGGAAAGAAATGATGACATGAATAAAGTAGGTGCAGGTGCAGTCAGGAACACGGCAGTTCAGTAAATAACGGGAACATGGTAAATACTAGCAATTGCATAAATGTGACGAATATTGGGTAAATATGGGAATAACTGTTGAATTGGTTTCCCTGACGGGAGGCAGCAGCTACAGAGGGAACTACTGCTTCCTCAGTGGCAGAAAAATCCGCCAAGTCACGCCATGGCAAGGGGCCCCTGGCACAGGACACAGCCCCGAGAGGAGGCTGGAAAGGACAGGAGAGGAAGTGTGGCCCTTGTAAATTGGCTACTCTTACAAGAAAGCTGCTGTGAGATTTACTGGGAGAGTATGGCTCTGCAATGAGTTCCTCCGTGCTCCTTCTGCTTGGAGTAAACTTTATCTTTTCTTCCCATCCTTCTCTTCAATTGGAGGGAGAAACAGCAGCAGCTCTTCTTGGAGATCAAAGTTTTAGTAGACAACAAAGACCTCCAAGGAGGCTGTTGCCATGGCTACCTTAGTAAGGGAGGTCTTTTAATCAGCCAGTCTCCTTTGTGAGCAGCATGTGGCTGTTGCTGGCAAATAAGGAGGAAAAGAGGGGTAAAAAAACCCTTGGCAACAAGTAGCACTTCTAAATGGCGTGAAATAAATAACTAGGAGTAGCCCAGGGTAGGACAAGGAGGATTGCACCCAGATTACAAAGGTGGCAGCACAGTGGTCCGGGGCATGGCAGCAGTACCTGATGAGGACAGGATAAGCACTCTGGGGGTGAGAGACACCAGCAGCCTTTCTGGCATCAACATCTTTCCTGGATTTTTAAGCGGAGGGCTCCCATGCCGATCACCTCCTTCGCCTGCTGGCACTACCCACCTTCGGTCATGAAGGCACAGCTCAAGGTCGAACAGCCCTCACCATGAAGCTGCTCGGACACCTCCCCAGGTGAGACCTGGCCCTCTCATCCCCAACACGTGGTCAACAGCACTGACATCTCAGCCAACCGCTGTGACCAACTACTGGCTCGGATGCTACTGGCAGGTTTTCAGCAAAAAAGAGCAAAATCCTAAAACCATCATCTTGTAAGGGAAAATTCTGCCAAGAACTTTTCCGTCTCTGAAACCACATCAACTTTTATAATACAGTCTCTTCTGGCACACAAGAGACTCCAAACCTGGCTATATTTATACCAGCTATTGAGTCACTTTGCTGAGTAAGAACTGTCTTATTAACATTGCAAACCATACACACACATCCCAGTATAGATTTATCCTCTCTGAAAGCCAACACATTGTCTCTATTAGTACATTAATTACTGTGCAATATGCTGTGTGTCTATGTATCTACATTCTTCCCTACCTATGGGTGTTAAGACTTGATAAATTTTGGTTTTAGCCTATATCAACATTGACTGGTAATAGTACTACAAAAGATGTCAGTTTACCAATGTTAAGTGCTATCTGATTTAGAAATTAAAAAAACCTCAAGTGCTACTTGTTATTTAAAGCATAACAACAGTAGAAGCTGAAGCTTCTGAAAGATTAATTAGAAAGTAGTATTTCACTAATATATCATTCATGTAGTATTAGCTGCCAAACTGGATGGGGAAAAAAAGCAAGCAATAGCTGTCTAGCAAAGCACATGGATCACTAACCAATGTATCAAACCAACAACCAGGATTAGAGGATCACTTTCCTGCCTCTTCCATGAACTTGACATGTCCTTGGGAATGAAGCTACTGTTTTGTGAAGCATGCCTAAGCTATGTTAAAATCTCGTAAGGCAAACACTGCCGAGCTTGCACAGACCTACGCATTTCAGGGTAGCCAGCTGTGCCGAGCTATACCTACAGCCATCGCTCTGTAGCTGTACCAGCTTTGGAAGGGAGCAGTATAGCTGCTTTCACAGGACACTGCACCTGATTAGTCAATTCCAGCTCTCAGAAAGGCTCACTGGGTTATATGCAATCCCATGAGATTAAGCTAGACTGCTCCCTGATGCGAGCTGGGTCACATGAAGCTAGGATGGGGTATTCACTGGCATTGCCCCATACTTCTGATCCAGAGGTTACTCCAGGCAACCTGCATGCACTGCACTGGTACACCTTGATCAAAGGCTGCAATGAATGACTTCACTGAAGCCCACTGACATAGAATCATCATAGAATCATAGAATGGTAGGGGTTGGAAGGGACCTCTAGAGATCATCTAGTCCAACCCCCCTGCTAAAGCAGGTTAGCCTAGAGCAGGGTGCACAGGAATGCATCCAGGCAGGTTTTGAATATCTCCAGAGAAGGAGACTCCACAACCTCTCTGGGCAGCCTGTGCCAGTGCTCTGTCACCCTCACAGTAAAGAAGTTCCTCCTCATGTTCAGGTGGAACT
>VZSC01017634.1:43778-58639 GCA_013398225.1 Steatornis caripensis | reverse complement strand
AGAACTGGACACAGTACTCCAGATGAGGCCTCACCAGGGCAGAGTAGAGGGGGAGGATCACCTCCCTTGACCTGCTGGCCACACTCTTCTTAATGCACCCTAGGATGCCATTGGCCTTCCTGGCCGCAAGGGCACACTGCTGGCTCATGGTGAGCCTGTTGTCCACTAGCACTCCCAGGTCCTTCTCCGCATTACATTCTCAAGTAAAAAGCAGTGCATAGGTGTTACCAGTAACAATTTGATTAATAGCACTGTGTTTCAACAAGCAGGACACTCAGCTGCCAGCTACTAAGACAGAAACATAGACTTTCTTAAATTTAGGTTTCAGCCTTTTTTATTCAATCACATTAATTCTAAAAAACAAAAATGTATCAAGCTGCAAATAGATTCATTAGCCCAGCTGTAATGTCGACAAAGGGTTCTACATTTCCAGTGAAACATGAGTGCAGAGAGCATTACTTGACTCCTGTTGCAGACTTGCTAAGTTCTGTACTAGTGTAGTCCTGCTGCAGCAGAAGTGGAGTTCATACAGTTTCCAGCACGCCAGACCCCCTTTGGAGATTCCAAACACCACCAAAAAATAGTACTTTTTAATTTAAATTCTTTCCGTACTCTACAGGAGGTTCACTACTAGCCAATCTCTTCCAGTGTTTCTGAGGCACAGCGGTTACCATCCCTCTTCCCTTGCCTGCACTGATTCCATTAGAGAGGGTTAGCGTCCCTGACTAAGCAAAACCTACTGAATGGTCTCTTCAGCAAAACACGAACTGATATCAACAAATGCTTATCTCCTTCTCTGAAATAGGCCGGAAATGAAGACAGTGCACGGGATTCTGATGCTACCTAGAGTTCTCCACCCTCTTTGTGTGTCAGCATGACCCACCCAGCTGACAAAATTCAACATGCAATCCCATCGTGACCCAGGCTGACTGGCTACTTAGACTTCACCGCAAGCCTCTGTGATTGCTTCCCTAAGAAGAAAGGAATGCTGTAATTTCCTCAGGTTTTGGATTTTGCTCCAAGTTGTGATAAAGCAACTTTTGACCAATTTTAATGGTGCAATACACCATATAAACCCAGGATCCTCCGCTTTTAGCTAAGCAAATTTCCATTAATTTATTGATGCTGTTAGGTATCTTCCATTCTTGCCTCTCAGACCTTTCCAGGTTTCTATGTGATATTAAACTGCCCTGTCCAGCAGTATATCTTTCTCTAACCTAACCTAACACCTTTCATCTTGGCATTAATATGAAACCACTAGAAGGGATATTTTCCTATTTCCTTTTCTGTTCTGATTTTTCTGTCTTTCCCCACTGATAACGAGTAGGTAGAACCTCTGCTCTGTTCAAAATTCTAATCTATGCTTAAATCATGCAGCAGCCCCAAAATAAGCAATGTAAATTATATTTGAAAGACCACTGTCAGCAGGGAGTGAACAGCAATGTGCTGTGGGAATCATAGTGTCTCTCACAGATAATATCCCTCTGCTGCTCCAAGAGCTCTAACAGGGCATCTGAGTTCCACCCAAAGAGCAGGAAACAGCAAAACAGCAAACAAAACCCTTTTACCACGTGTCCCCTAGGACTGCGGAATCCTTCCGATCTCCATCTGGACTCACTGGCTCCCTGCAAGTCACTACTACACAGCAGAGCACTGGGATGGAAAAGATGTCCTAGAAGATGCCAGAATACTAAGAAATGGTATTTTCACCACTGTCTGCTTCCTCTTTTAGCCATCAATGGGGAGAGGTAAAGGAAAAGGAAGAAAAAGTACCAGCAAAGGCAGAAGGAAAATAATAAGGAGGGAGGGAAGCAAAATGGGTAGGTAACCTGAAATCGCTCTGAAAGCTGCAATGTTGCCCCCATACACACTACCCAGGAAAAGAAATACACACAAGCTGCGCCAAACAGCATGAGGCAGAACAAAGTATGCCCACGACAAGTATGCTTTCATGCTGCTGCCAAACTTAGCAGAGTGCTGCACGGAGTGCAAGGTCAGACCCACAGGCTTTGGTGAACAAAAAAACCCAGATGCGGTCAAGGTAACGCAGCGTAAGCTACGTGTTTCCTCCCAACAAAACCACAACAAACTGAGGCCGGAGACATCATCAAGCCATCCTCAGAGGTGGACATTTCTTTGTTTTACCCCCACATATTCTTCTGTACACATAGAGAAACAGATTCTTCCTGTTACCATGGCACTGTTTCATCACTGGTGTCTGCACACAGTTGTAGACACAGATAAGAGAAGACACCAAATCCTGGACAGGAAGGTGAAGAAGAGACAAAATTCAGCAGCCCATCACCACGCAGCCACAGTCAGCTCCTCTGGAGAGGCTAAGTAACAGCTACAACTGCCACCTGGCTGAGGTAACTTCACCTGAACTGTCACAGGTCAGTCTTGGGCCTGTTATTAACTAGCATATGATACAGAGTCACATTGTGGATTTAAACAGGGTATGACACTGTTTTCTGGGGGGGCTCATTCTCCAATTGTTCACTGCTTGACTAACATCTGAAGGAGCGAGGGCAGGTGATGGCACTGTTATAGTCACTCACCCAAGCCATTCAATCCGATTTACTTTGTGACGACGACTACCATTCCAAATATAAGTGCCAACTAAACTCTGACCTTAGCCATGAGAGCAAGGGCACTTGACAGACATGGTCTATCGTATGCCTCTACGTATCACGTACACACTACAGACCAAAGCTTTTTAACATTTCCTTCCCAGAATGTACAGAATCTATACACCCAAGAACCATGCAAATATGCTGACCACACAAACATTGGTGTCAGCAGGTCTCAAGGCAAGTTGGAAAAAACACATCTTACTCTCCTGAGGCAGTATAGGGGTGAAGTACTACAACTGGCTTAAGGCACTGTCAACAAATGCCCCTGAAAGGCCCATTCCGCTCTGCTTCTCTTCCCTAGATGGAATGGGTGCTTTTTTGACCTTCACAGTGAGCTAGATTGTGGAAGCCATTGCTGCATGGTTGCATCCAACCCTGCAAATAGAGAAGAAACTGATCCTGCTCACCACACTGCTTAGACCTGATTATGGTGATTGTGAAACTGCATCTCTAACTGGACAAGTATCATCAGGCAGACAGAAAAATCTCCCAAATTGACACACTCAAGCAGAGAAACACAGTGCTTCTTGATGTCCTCACAGGTCACAAGAGTGGGTTGAAGGGAATGAGAAAGGACTGCAAAAAGCATATGACTTGGTATCTTCTGGGTGCCTATTTTTAAAAGGCTCTGTCCCAAGTGTTCATTTTGCTGCAAGTTTATTGTTTTATGCCTTAAAAACAAGGGTTCTGACTTTCTACAGCCCTGCACTTTCTGCAGTCATTTACGCCTGTGTAACATGTGAGCAGTGTGGGTGTAAACACTACTATTCTGGTTTGGTAGCGTTTGCCACCCACTTTGCCTAGGTGTAAATGACTGCACAAGGTGCAAGGCAATGGTGAAGGTACTGATGGGGACTGTTTTACATAGAGCTTACACCCATAGTAATATGGTGCAGAGATATGTAGAGAGAACAGAAGGAAAGTTACGTCAGCTATTTGCTGAAAAAGCAATCTGGCAAGAGGGCTTACCAAGCACAAGCAGCTCCACCGATTCTTCATTCTTGCCCTCCACATCATCCGGTGTGATAATAAGGCAATAATAGAGCCCGCTGTCTCCCCACATCAACTTCCCAATCTGAAGGTCCGCATCTGAAAGGCAAAAAAGAAAAGTCAGGCTTTCCTTCTGACACTTATAGGAAGACTGAAGTGATGAAATAACTGGGTCTGCCTCCATGTCCCAAATCCATTTCATTTCCTTACTAAGAAGAGGGGTTAACCTTATCCACAATATCACAGATTTCAGGAAAACAACAGGTTCAGGATTCTGTGGCTGTAAGTGGGAATACAGGTAATGCCGCAGAGGCAGCTCACTCTGCAAGTGCCGAGAGCAGACACGGTAACTAACGTCACTCTCTGTCCTTCCTGTGACCTAAGGCCTGGGGTCCCAACAGTATTCACGTTGTGCAAGAATGGCTTAGACAGTGTCTCTTCTACAGCACTTCGGACATCTGCTGAAGAGGTTACATGGAGACAAAGGAAAACGCTCCCCCTTGCTGAGGCTGAACACATTCTCTCCACACCAAGGAGCCTTCACTTCTGGCTACGTGGTCTCCTGAGTCAAGCAGAAGCCTTGCACTTTTGAGGGACAAGGTTTCTCACACAGCATTCTAGACCCCATCTCCACCCAATTTGACTTCATCCTGTGAAAATCTCTTCCTCTCACACTGCCCAAGGCTGTGTGGGTTTAGGTTCATGACAGGGTAAGCTGGTGAAGCCCACAGTTGAGCAAACATGAGGTATAGGATAATTTTGGTATTTTGGAACTGGGAAAAAAATCAGTGGAGTTTGCAAGGAAGAAAAACCTAACCTGCAGAGACTGAAGTCATACCTCTCTTGCTGGTACCCCTTTGTTAAGGAAAAATCTATATGCAGAGCAATACGCAGAAGCCAGGAATAAAACCCTCCCACTTCATCAAAGGGAAAAGAATACTGAATCAGGGTTGGAGACCTACATGAAGGGAAGGGCCAGATGAAGGCAAGCGCCAAAGACCTTTGGGTCTAGGGTTGGTTGGTTGAATCCTAAATATCTGACATACAACAGCTCCCTTCCAGTAGCCTTTTCTACAGGAGTTGACTGAACAATTACTGCCAGCCTCCAGTATCCCAAATTGCTAAGGGTCCCTTCCAACACCGACCAAGCATCACTGGGGTAGGAGAGTTACCGTGGACAATGCTGACATCTCTTTCCTTATAGAAGTCTCCTATAGTGACAGCAGATCCTTGTTTGGAGGCTACGACACGGACTGTCCTCCTGCTATCCACACAGTCCAGGTAGGGATCCCAGTCCAGGTTCCTCTTGCTCATTGTTTGTAAACCAGAAGTCGCCATACCCAAAGCTTCTCCCATCCGATCCTGGCAGTAAGATTTAAACCTCCACTGTACCACAGCTGGTTGGGTGGAAGAAGTAGAGAAATGGCAGCGAAGCAGAGCAGGCTGAAACAACATGGCCACCTTCTTCTTCTCTGGCACGGTGACCTGCAACCCCTCCACCTCAGCTGAAAGACAAAAACATGAGTGTCATATGCCTTGGCATTGCTTGAAGAGGAAACTACTGCATTTTATTACAGCATCATTCTTCTCATGTATATAAAATTAAAACATCCATCTGTTTCAGGTGCTAGGGGACAATAGTCCTCCATGTATGTAAGCATGGATGTTGGCAGCAGAAGCAAGTTTGCTTTTTTCATAAGCTACAGCCACAAGGAAAACTACAGTATGATGGGGCTGAAGGCTCAAATGTAGTATCCTTACACTCTGTAAAGACTCTTAACACAGCGGTGTGATGATTCACGGCTTCTGTGGCAGGTTCACAGATAAGGAAAAGATATTTTAGAGATGGCCATCTCTACTTCTACAGCATGTCAGCCAAGGGGCCAGATCCTGAGTTTGTAACAACGCCAATGCAGAATAAGTCACCCCCCTCCCAATTTCACTGGCATCGCCCCTCCTCTTTGAAAGTTGGGCAGCACACAGTGCCTGGCCCAGCTCATTGAGCACTGGTGCCCAGTTAGTGCTGCTCGCTCTGCCAAACTCTAGAGATGCAAGAAGTGGATCCAAATCATAGAGCTCTTGCCAGGGCTGGCATGTAGCACTGAGAGAAATTGCTCTGTGTGGGAGGTGCAGAGAAAAATGGCCCAAACACTCAAGTTTTTCACATTCCCAGGGAGGAGATGGATCTCAACACATAATGTTTATCTACCAGCTGACAGGAGAGCTCCAGCCTGGAGGTGATGTATTAAAGCCTCAGAGAGGACGCATGGGACTGCTGCCACATCCTTGTATAGCTCAGGAAGAAGCCAAGAATCAGTGAGCAACATGGGCAGAGAGCCCTCGGGAGAGTGAGGTACTCCATCTACCTGCAGGGGAATGGCCGAAACCTCCCACACATGCCCTTCTTTGCTTCCCTCCTTGCGCTGCAGGCAGCAATGACTGAGAGCACTTACACAACACTGGAAACACATGCTGACACTTTCCCAAGCAGTGAAGTGCCAGCCTGTGGAGGCACAGAAACAGCCCACAAGCAAGGAGGGGGGCATCTAAGAAAGAGGATGTTTGTAACCAGGGACTCTCTGCAGCTGAGAGGCAGCAAGGCCTGACAGCGGCAGTTTGTAAGAGAAAAGGAAACCAATTTCAGTATGGGAAATGTTGATGATGGCAGCTCCCTATATCCGGTTACCGTACACCCCGAGGCCCAAAGCAGTGCACAGTGAAAAAGAGGACAAGACACAAGGAAACATTCAAGAAAATAAAGCAGAAGAGAATGTTTACACAACATCAGGAGGGACTGATGGACTTAGGTGAAGCTTAAGGAGGAATGAAAGACTGAGGACAAACAAAGGCTTCCTGATGTTGGGAAGCAGAAGCTGAGAAGGGCAAATGCCAAGAAAGAAGAGAACAGAGTAAGGATAAAGTATCAGGGTAAGTATAGGAAGCAGAAAGATAAGCAGGATGACAATCATGGAAGCAGAAAGCTTACATTCAGCTGAAAGAAGCTGAAGAAGGTGTCTCAGCTCAGGTCAAAATAATTTCGAATGGCTGGAGCCAGGTTGCCGGAGATTAAGAAATGATGCAGAGATGAGAGGAAGTGGAACCAGCAAAAATAAACCAACCACTCCAGAAACTGGAGATGAAAATGAGATGGAAGCTGGCAAAAGAAAGTGAAATGACAGGAGATACCTTTAGGATGGAGGAAAAAAGCCACAGACTAAAGCACTGGAGCTTAAAGCAGACAGAGAGCAATAAATGCATCAACAGCATGACAACAGCAGGCATGAAGGGACAAGGTCAAGTTGGAGATAGCTGCAGACCTGAAAAGCAAAAGCAAGCTAAGATCTCATGGTCAGGAGCCAGAACCAAAGGAAAGTGGAGAGGCTGGACCAATAGTGAATATTCATTTCAACAAGTTATCAATGTCCAAACTATAAATCACAACAAAGTCTATAAACACCAGTCATGGGATAAAAACACAGTATGGGCAGAACCTAGGGGAAAGTGTATTTCAGAGAGGCAAGACAGTCACTGATACTAGCAAAGAGTTACTGATCTAAGCAGGATTTGACCCTGGGGACTACTATGTGAAGGCCTGTAATGCACAAGTGTGCTACAGCATTTACACAGGAGTGCTATATTATGCACATAATGAATGCATGACATTATGCACATCGTACTTGTGCCATGCAGAAGTTGCACGGGAGATATCATTAGTTTCACCAGAAGTGCCTGAACCCAAATCCAAACACCAGGTGTGGGTGTTCTCCAGAGTACTACGAAACACAGCTGAGGTCCTAACAAGATGCTCCCACAGGACAGGCAGGGGGATGAGGCAGCTCTTCCGCTTTCCTGAGGCGCAGGCAGAGTGATAACTCAAGAAGTGGCAGCTGGGATGTTTCTGCCAGGCCTCCTGTTCCCAGGGACAAGAGGGACCACGTGGCACTAACAGAACATCACCACTTGCTTCTTAAGGTGAACCAAGTGGCGACGCTGTCTTATTCTCTCCTCTCCAAAGACGCGTGCTCCTTGGGTCGCATCTGAATGCAAGAGACATGACAAACACCTTGAAAAATGAATGAGTCCAGGTCAGACCTGTATCTGGCAACCCTGAGCCTGACCCCATGCAGTGGCTAAAGCCAGCATGTGACTGGGGCTGGTCAAGTGACTCATCACGTTCCTTCAGCTCCAGGGATAAAGCAGTGACACAGTGAATATTTAAATCTTTCCCTTGTGAACGAAGAACAACGCTGCTCAGTAAACAAAGTGCTTTCAGCTAACTATGCGCCGTAGCCCTCCTTCCCTGTTAATGAGATTAATGAGTTTGGCAAGCCAGGGACTGCTTTAATAAATGATTAGCTGAGCTTTAGCAAATTCTCTTCTGACTAAGTTTCCCCACCCCCATGTGAATGTCTATATCAAGAAAAGCAAAGCAGCTTTGGGGAAATCACAGGAATTCTTTTTCTACTCAAAAGCATTTGGGAGATGTGCAGTTAAATCATCCCGCATCTTCTATACCCTATCCCAAACTCTTTACTAACTTTTAAAGTATTTTTTTCAGAGCCTTTCCAGAAATAGCATTTAAGAACAACACAGTGCCTCAGACTGACAGGCTGGAACAGTGGAAACTCTAGATCTATTTAAGTCAAATTATATATAATTATATATAGCTGAACTGGGAAATTATACACCTGTTATTTCCTCTGCCGAAAAAAAAGATTGGAATCGATTCATGTGATATGTCACTGCTGTAACAGCGACCATCAAACAGGCCAAGAGGATGTTCGACTGCCTCAAGTCAAGATGGTGGCTTTACATCTATCGGTTATGTCCACGCATGTGAATTATAGAGATCTGCTCAGGACTTCCTCAACTTCAAGAAGAAACAGCTGACCTCAAAAAAACTTCAAGAGATGAGCCAAGATAAGGAAAGCCTCAGATGTATCACAGGACAGAAATCTGGGCTGTTTATACAGCTGAGCAAAAAAGAGTGAAAGATGCGAAAAACGATGACAAGCCTAGTGACAGCACCGTGGTAGCTCTTTGTCTGGTTTAATACAAGTAGGACTAAAAAGAAACTGAATTGTGCTCTGCTATGTTTTCACTAACACAGACAGAGCAAGATTAGCCCTTATTTCAAAATCATCATGGAAATGTAATTCCCGCACTCCAAAGAAGCAACCCGTTCATTGGGAATTTCACAATATTTGAACTTTCACAAGAAAAGCCTAGCTTGTGGAGGTCTCACAACTACAATACAATTTTGCTTTCCCTCTTTCTTGTTCTCCTAAACCCCCAGAAAAAGGTCTGCAAATATTAATCAAGTGCACCTTAAAAACACAGATGTCCTTACTCTCAGAAAACCGAAAGAATCCAGGCTTTCAGGTGTCTGCACACGTGTACACATACACTACCAGAAAAAGAGCTTAAAAATAATCACACTTCGGAAATATAATTGTATGGGTTTTGTCTGTTTCTCATCGGCAATGTGTATTTGTCTCCTTTCTCTGATTCTTTTCCTGAACTATCCTCAGCTTATGCATTCAAACTATGCAATCAACATTACACACAAACTATCACTAATACATTTCAGTGGCAATTAAAGAAAATTCCAGGAAATTATAGAGGGGAATATTTGTAAGAGCAGTTTGAGCCTTGTGAGCCAGATCTTCATAAGCACCTTCCATGAGTGAGAAGGCAATTGAGAGGTGGTAACTTAGGTTCTCGCTCTTCAGTTGCCCTCCAGAGAAGCCTATGTCTCCCTGAGGCGAGACAAATCCCAAGAAGATTTAACTTCACTATACAGCCATTATGAACAGAATCATAGAGTGGTTTGGGTTGGAAGGGACCTTAAAGATCATCTAATTAGAATAAAGTTGATCCAAAGTACTAATCCCTGTAAACAATGGCAAAGCCAAATACTGTAGTTCAGTGTAATATGTCTCAGACCGCATCCTTCTAGCACTTAAGATTTAAGTCCAAGAGAAGGCAGCACACATTATTCTTAAGGTCAGCATGGGTCTCCCTATTTGTGCATGCATCACATCTTCTTTGCGATTATTTGGCTCACAATACCACTTGCCTGAGGCAGTACAGCTGATGCTATGAAACCACAAAAATTACATCCCCTGATTTTATGCATGTTTACTGATAGGAGCGGCAGCTGCACGCACAGGAGAATGGAAGTCCTCGAGCCCTGAACCAGTCACCTCAGGAAAACTACTCCTAGACCACATGTAAGTGCTTTGGCAGAAAAGCATACATTCATTGGTAAGAGATGGTGCTCTCAGGGTAGTTTACATCACTTCCCCAAACAAAACAAACTGTTGGGCAAAAGGACACTCTATCTTTCTTTTTTGTGCCTTGTCTACTATGCATCAGTTAAAAGTGTTCTCTCCCCCACTGCTGAATACAGGCACACGATCCACACTTTCAAATGTGGATCAAGACTCAGTCACAAAGTACAAGATCTGGGTTTTGAGACTGCAAAGCCAGAGATGATAAACAGATACATAAACAGGTGAATGGAGAGCCCATGGGATCACTGAGATTGTGTGTACAGATTCTTGCCTCCTCATGCTGGACTAAATCCAATCCATGCAATTCATCAGCACAAGCTATCACCATCAGATTGTATTGAGTGGCTTATGGGAAATTAACTGGATGTCTTGGTCTGGTTCCTATCAGACTTGTGTTCTTAGCTCCATGGCCACTAATTGTCAACTTTTCTAGCAAACAAGAAACCAATGCCTAAACAGGTCAATGGCGAAAAGGTGAAAGCACGGTACTGCTTTTTACAGGACCGTAGCAAAACTGAGAATTTCAGCTCCCTAACTGCTTAACTTGGAACGGGGCAAAAGCAAAGCCGTTGGAGAAAAGCATGGCCTTGAACACCCAGCAGTCACAGCACCTCAACATGAAAACACTCCATGTAGGACACAGCCCAGACTCTGCTGACTGACTGCAGCAGACTTTGCACTATTTCTTGCTCTTCCCCATTCTCTGTGATGCTGTTGCCCAGGCGCCCCATGCCCCTGACTTCTCTACAGAAGTACACAGCCCTGAAACGGCAAGGACTGCGTAAGAGCTTTCACAAGAGCTCAGGACATTTCTATGTATCGGTCTCTCTTCAGCAGCTTCCCTGCACCCATTACGTTCTTATGACCTGCCGCTTTCACACATTCACAGAAGTCACCCTGAATGTTTTTCAGGTGAATCATCTCAGCTTTGGCCACCAGATCAAATCCTCCCTCTCTTATTACTGCTGAAAGCTGTTACAATTGTCAGATGGCTCCTGGTTTACAGTCTTGGTTCAGCATCCCAGAAATCATTCCCAGAACTATATCACTCAGCAAATGGTCACCACCAGAAGTCCAAGAACAAAGGAAAAGAAATGGGAAGAGTCTCTCCAAGACTTATCACACCAAGCCCGTAACACTTGTCCTCAGGATGGCATTGGGATTTCCACTGGTGCCAGTCCCACTCAAGGTTATCTCACAGGAATGAAAAGTAAGAAAAATGTGAGATTTCTTCCCAGTTACACTATGCTTATGTGGTGTGCAGCCAGTCAAAGGAAGTCAGATATATACTTTAAATCAAGGCAGATAAAACAGCCCATCCATTTCCCGGCCTTCCCAAGAAGTCTGCTCAGTCGGCCAGGAAACAGCTAAGCACCACTGTGCTCCAGCATGCCCCCTCTGCCTGCTCTCCTAAGCGTGGCTGGGAAAGCAGAGGTAGTAAATCCACCCACCTTTGTACTATACCATTGCACTTCAGTGGTTCTTCTGCACAGGGAGAGTAAACAGTTATCAAGTGCTACAATATTGGTGAAAAATTACTTAGCAGGGAGAGAAGATCTCATTTTACTGTGGACAGTCTTTAACTGTAATGTTTCCAAGCTTAGTCTGAGCCATGAAAAGAAACTGCTCTGCTTGTTCTGCAGGTAAAACCGGAGTCCAGTCTCCAGTGCAACACTTCTTTCGAGTTTTAAATGCATCAGGAATTACAGCATTAATAAGAATAACGGTAAACACAAAGGGAGGACTCACTGCAGAATCAAGCTGCACTTGGTAGTTTACAAGAACCAGCTTTAGACAGGGGCTTAAGGATATTTGACAAATTGTACCTTCTTTTTCTAGAATGAGAAGAACAGTCCCACACATATCCTAACCCGTGCCACTTCACAGGAAGGGCCAAAGGACGGCCTACTCCTTATCCTTCTGCTGTTGTTATTAAAACACTAGCTTTAGGCACATGGGAGAGCTGGGCAGAAGGAAGAGACACTGAACCAAACCCATTGTACCTCACGCAGGGTTTTCTGAAATTGCATTAAGAAGTCACAATGCACAAAACCAAACAAAACATAAATGCAAGAGCCAAAAATTAAAGATAAACAAAGTACAGAGAAGAATTATTGCTGTGAGGAAAGGAACTGCGAGTACCGATTAGAAATTTCTCAGCCCACCTCGAGGACGGAGGAGGGGAGAGAAGGGGGCGAGAGCCTCTCTCTTTCTTGCTCCCTTTTGTCTCTGTGCTTCCTCCCCATCTTGCACTCTGCCTCTTACCCTGGGCCCTCCACCTCCCAACCCCCACATCTCTTTCCCAGAGTGGAGTGTACCACTCTGGCTGGATTACAGCTCCTTACCTTGATGCAGACCTTTCATTCCTTTGCACAGCCACTGGGGAGAGGAAAATCTTGAATCCATGTTTGCTAGCCTCTCTCCCTTTTCTGTGCACACACGTATATGCTCACACTCACTCTCACGCACACACCTTTGCTTATTTGCTTCCTCTCAGCCATGAAAACGGGCAGCAATGCCTGCTCTATCGCTGGGCGGCAGTGGCCGGGAGGCTGGAGGGGAGCAAGCTCACACAGTCTGCCTCCATCTCTCAGCACACGGCTACAGCTAACCTGTTGCCTGCCGGAAGCCTTTGCCTGCCAGCAGTCGACAGCACCAGCAGCAGACAGTCCTATCTCAAAAGCCCAGGACTAGAGGAGACGGGAAGGTCTTCCTACTGCAGCAGTACCTCTCGCTCTGCATAGACCTTGCATGCTCCAAAGGGCGGTGGCTGCCAGTGATCATGAGCTACCTTTAATGGAGGGAGAAAGGTGTTAACAGACCAGCCTTTTAGCTTGATGGAAAAGGCAGGATCTAGCCAAACATGCCCAGATAACAAAGCTCTTTAAAAAGAGGGAGGAGTGTAATGTCATGTTTATCTACAACCTGTACTCCTTTACTAGTCTGTGGATGCTATTTATTAGCATACTACTGTGGCTACTACGAAAGGAGTGGTAGTTTTGGGTGTGCTGGTGCTCCAGACCAATTCAGTGAAGCGGGGTATGCTCGGAAGCAGTCAAACGGCAGGCAGCAGGGGAGGGAGGGAGGATGAGCTGGAAGCTGTCGAAGCCCCAGATGAGGCCGTGAAACCCTGGAAGGGAGCAGTAGGCAGGCACCGGTGTTGAAGATGACTCAGAGCGAAAAAGCAAGGAAAGGGGTGGGTGGGTGGTGGGAGAGAGGTGTTATGACTAAAAGCTGAATTTACTGCTTGCGAATCCTAAATCTGAATAGGAAGAGGGAAGAGCCTGAAGTCTCTTTTGTGGGATACATTGGTGGTGGTGGTGGTGGTGGGAAATATATGCCACTTAATCCAACCGTGTCTGCTGCTCCTTTCAGCCTGTAACCAACCTGCCTGCCTAAGTCAGCCTGCTGCAGCTTTTCCTAAAGCCTCCTGCTCCTGCCTGTGCCTGGCTGCTGCCCTGGCTCAGAGGAGGCAGATCCTGCCGCTGACCAGGCAGGGCTCCCTCTTTCTCCCCGATTCCCGGCTGCCCTCATTCTGCTACAATCCCTACCCTCTCCTTTCCTCGCTGCCCAGCTCTCAGACACAGCCCCTTTCCAGTTTGTTCCCCCTGCCCTCTCCGCTCTTCTCTCCGGCTCCCTCCCCCTCGCTTAGGGAGGGCTGCCTGACCTCTCTGGGAGCCGGCCGGGCAAGAGGCGTCTGGCAAAGCTGCGCCGGGGCACGCAGTCCCGTCCTGCCCTCGCAAAGGCCTGGGCACGGCTGCACCATCACCGCGAAGGCCGGATCCTGGCCCGCTGGAATCCGGGACAGAGGCAGGGCAGCCCCCTTGTCTCACGTCTGTTAGACGGCCAGAACACCGGCAAAGGAGAAGTTCCTGCAATTGTTCCAGGCACGGCGTGGGCGGGCGGGGGGAGCCGAGGGTTGTCGCCATCCCCCGTGCACCGCGGCCAAGGACGCTCCGGCTTGCCCCCACCCCGGGCCGGCTCCCACCTTCCCCGCCACACGCGCGTTGCTCTCCCTCCCGGCGCCGCGGTGAACAGCGGCCCAGGTGCCCCTCGCACCCCGCGGACAGAAGTACCAGCGGCCCCTCAAACCACCCCCGCGGCCCCCGGCCGGGCCCCGGCAGGCGGGAAGCGCCTCCCCCGCTCCCCAGCCCTCTCCGCNGTCCGGGCGCGGCGGCAGGCGGGGACAGCGCGGCGGCGGGGCTGGGGCCGGGGGCGCCGCCGGGAAGCAAGCCGAGGACGGCGTACGGAGACGCGGCTTCCCGAAATTGCTTCCCTCCCTCCGGCGAGGGCGCGTTTCTGTTGCCAGGTGCCACAGCGGGGGTTTCCGCCGGGGCTCTTCTCAACCTGCGGGCCCTCCGGCACGTCCCTCTGCAGCTACTTCGGGCGCCGAGCCCGGGGCGACCCGCAGCCCCCGGCCTCTGCCGCGGGCTCGTCCAGCCTTACAACTTCTCCAGTAAGCACTTAGAAACGTCCACTCCGATCATCTGTCCTCCCCAAATTAACCAAACGTATACCTTGGGAACTGAATGTAGACTGTTCCAATTCTTAATCTCCCTGGGGGCACAGCCACTAATTACTGTAATTTTAGATGAAGAGGGGATATAATTTTAGATGAGGAGGAGGGGTTCCTGCTGTTAATGATGGACAGCTGAGTTGTGGGGTGTTAAGTTTGCACGCCAGCATGATACTAGAAGAGGATGAAAGTTTCTTGGGGGGAAGGGGACAGCCAACTAGAAATACAGCTAAAAGAAGATCGCTTTTAAAAAGATGGATGTTGCTCAGAAATTAAATGGTCCCAGCCACAGTGGACGCACGTGTATACGTACGTACTGTAATTAAAACTTTATGAAACAGCGAAGTAAGACAGTGAAATTATTCACAGGCTAGCGACAAGCTTTCTTTGGTGGCTCAGCACCAAGGCGCCTTCCAGCATGGCACT
>VZSC01017634.1:0-34504 GCA_013398225.1 Steatornis caripensis | reverse complement strand
TGAATGAAAATACATTATGGGCAGAAAAGTTCTAGATAGTTTTTCTCTCTACATAGTACTAGGGTATATAGACCCTATTTTGAGGTATCTGACAAAACCCACGCATGGATATGAAAGCACAGACCCCTAATTCTGCAGCTAGGTTTCCAAAGCCGGGTACCTAGGAGTTAAGTGTTGGCATATCAAGTCATTTAATTGAATTTAGTGCTTTGAAACAAACAAACAAAAAAAGTACTATATAAATACTGGCACAACACTTGCTTTTATCCACTGGAATGGCCCCAGTGCTACAAACATTATTTACAAATCAGTACAAATGGTCCAGAGAACTCCTTTGCCACCTAAGTAAAACAGCAGACAATCAAAGAGTTAAAACACGAGTTCCTTCAGAGGCACTGGGCTCTTCTCAGGGCCCTGGGGAAGAGTACTGATGATGTGACCTGGTGCTCTGAAGATGATAGTTCCCTGTTTTTTCTCTGCCCCCCACCCCACAATCCTTTCTCTCTCCACTGCTTATGAATTTTATTTTCCAACCACACCTCTAGCCCTAGGAGAGCCATTACTGGAGCCTTGTGTTTTTCAAATAGTTGATGCACACATTATCTGAATTTCTTTAAAAGGAAGGGCTGCTAAAGGGTGGGTCTCAAAGCTGCACACCAGAGAAAAGAACATGGTGTGAAGGAAAGGAAAACAAATGTGCACAGATGCACTCCTAGCAACAACTCTTACAGTGTTATAACAGTAAATACTTGCCTTTCTGCCTGAAAAACTAGACTCTGTGCAGCAGTTTGTATTTGCAAGATATAAGTTATTTCTTGCAGTCTCTCCTCAGAGATTTAGCATTAACGTATCAGGAACTAGACCGGAATGTAAATTATTTTGCACAACACTGAAAGTGACTTTAAAAATGGTCCCCCATTCTCATTGAGTTAACATCAGGATTTTATAAGTTTTTAACAACGTGATTGACTCCTATATGTTTAACAGCAAATTCGGTAAGTGGTTCACAAACATAAACCAAACTGTTTCACTGGATTTGAGCAAGACAGAATTGCCCCTAGAAGACTAAACTTCACCAGCATTTCTAACCCTCAGAGAAACCAGCCACCAGTGAGATGCGAGAAGCAATCTGATCTGACCTTATCTGCCAGCAGTTTCAGCAGTGACAAACATAATCAGCTAAGCCAAAGATTTAAGCGTAAACAACAGCTACCTCCTTTGGAGCTAAACAGACTTACATTACTTAACCAGAAGATGAACAAAGCAGCTAGACTGAGGGGAAGAGACAGAGTTTTCCAGTGATTTGGAAATGCATGGAGGTGTTTTATCCTTGTGTCTAGGTTTACAATAAATTCAAGGGGACTCTGAGATAGAGGATTGGAAGAACCTTCCAAGTCAGGGATACACCATTTGTTTTTATCGAGATTGGCTGGGTAACTCCACAGAAGATGGCTGCGTGAGAAGCAGCATGCTAGCTCTCCTGCTGCTGCACTATATGGGCTCTGTAGGAACTGCAACCGCGTGCTGAAGGAGATCCCAGAAAAGACAAAGGGGGCAGTGAGAAATGTGGGAGACATCACATGCCTGGGACAAGCAAAGCCTGGCCAGAATTTAATCAGGGCCTGTGCTAACATTGCCACTTCAGTAACTCCTGTCTCAGGTCAAAGGTAGGGTTCTCTGTTCCAGGCAACCAGATTTCACAGTCCTTTCTGTAAAATGATTAAACTTTGGTTTAAAGCCAGTTGTGACTTTAATTGCCCTGCTAATTTCCTTGTTTTTACTATGGCCAGTGAAGATCATTTGTTTTTTGAGAGAGATCAATAGAAAGCTTAAGGGAGGAAGCAACTCATGCTGCTCATCATGATGCAGATCAGATTATTTCCAGCCTTTATCTTATCTGAACTGTGACTCACTATGCAAACTTTCAGTGAAGGAAGTGTCAATTATGTCAATGAGATAGATGAAAGGCGAAAAAAACCAACAAAACCCCAATAAAAACCAACCCAAAACCACGGTCTGGACAGCAGCCTCAGTTTTGTATAACACAAGCTCCAAAATTATTTTTAATAAGCAAGTTTGCCTTTCCAAGCACACACATGCCCTCTCACCTCCTCCAGTTTTCTACCACGTATCTCAAAACCAAACCCATGCCTGTTAACTGAACTTAACTTTTCCTCCTCCCCCCTCTCCTTCCCGCATCTCCTGGGCCCCTACCCCCCGTGACCTGTCACCCTCTGTTCTCACCTAGGACCCCAGCTCCTGGTAGCGCTTTGAGCACTACTGGAAGTGTCGGAGCAGGCGCATCACCACGGTCACCTTGTCGCATGAAGTACACGCTCCTGGTGAGCTCACTTGTCAGGGAGCAGCAGGAGCTGGGCTGCTCCAGGAGAGGAAAGCCGGGAGCCAAGTGCAGGGTCACGCAGGGCACAGGGCAAGCACCTTGCCCGCCAGTGCCCGGCCCTGCAGTGGGATGCCTGTTTTGGCCTAGATGAAGTAGCTACAACCACTAATAACGATCTCTGAATACTTTCACAAGTCCCATGTGCCAGTAGATGCATTTTGGGTATGGAATTCCAGCCAGTCTCCTCTTCTTCCATTCCTTTGTTTATACTTATGAATGTACCAATTTGCACAGATTATTGTAGCAACTCTAAGGATTTTGCTAAATTTAGCATGTAACATTATTCAGAGTGAGAGGACATACAAGAGTATGACCCTTTTATTTTAAAAAATCAGGATATTGCCATTTTGTAGGGTAGAGAGCCTGCATTTTGAATGTCTATGCAAACTTGGTGCAAGCTACTGCTCCCACTGGGGATTTCTTACCCTTCAGCACCCAAAGAACATTAACAACCCCACACACAAACACACCAAAACAAACCCCAAACAACCCTGCCACGCTCTCCTCAAGGCCCATCTTGAGGAGACGGTCAAGACCTGAGGCGGCAACAGGGCACGCACCGCCCAGCCCGCGGCGGGCACCAGCGGCCGTCAGATATAACCGTCGCGCTCCCCTCGCCGCCAGGAAAAGAGGGCGGGCCCGAGCCCCGCCCCGCCGAGGCGAGCTGCCCGCCAGCCCCCGGGAGCGCCCCGGCAGCCCGCCGACGCGGTGCCGCCGCGGCGTAGCGGACGGAGGCCGAGGGCAGGCCGAGGCGGGGACCGCCATGTGGCACTGCAAGCGCTCGTGCAGCCCCTATCTTCTCTTCGTGCGCGACCAGCTGCCTGAGCTGCAGCGGCGCGGGCTGCCCGTGACCCGCGTGGTCGACGCCGTCCCCTACTGCTCCCAGGCGTGGGCGGTGAGGGGAAGGGCCCTCTCCTGCGGCTGCAGGCCTTGGGTTAACGCAGCTTAATGGCGGGGAGGAGGCCCTGCTCCAGCCGCGCTGTGGCAGGCTTTCGTAGCAGCTCACCTGCCTCTTGCTGGTGGGGAGCCAGCACCCATCAGGTGTATGTGTGTGGTGCCCCTGGGCAGGTTGTGTGGGGGACGAAATGTCAGGGTGGCCTTTCTTGGGGATGCTTAGGCTTTGGATGGGCATCTTGAGTGGCCTCGGCTGGCTCTGCTGAAAAGGAAGCACAAGCTACGCAGTCGTCCCCTGAGCATCTCTGGCTTGTGTACCACCAGCATCCCTGGCTGGCAAGAATAGTTTCAGAGGAACTGGGGTGCGTGGTGGGGGCAGTGCTAGTTTGCCCTTGTCTGAAGGTGCTTCAAAAGCACATGCTCGCTAGGTGTTTTGAATCAAAGCTTATGGTAGTGTCAGGGAGAAACCACCTGGAAGCGTTTGAGGCAATGCTAGCAGTTGGTGGTTCTTGCCGAGCATTGATAATGGCCTTTGGAAATGCACAATTAATTTCTTACATGGAGTTTATTGGGTTTGGGGACTACCAGAAGGAAGCAGTAACAGCTTTTTTTTTAACAATTCACTTTCCTTCAAGTTACTGACTGAGGAAGAAAAGATGGCATATACAGAGAAGGCTCGTAAGTGGAATGAAAAGAAGCGCTCTCAGAAGACAGTAAAAGAGGTAAATGTTGAGAAAGGAGTACCCTTCAATGTAGTTAAAGCAAAGGGGGAGTAAAGTGGTATTGGTGTTTGGTCAGCTATGATGCTGTGGAAGATCCCGTGCTCTCCTTAGCCTCCAACCTCTGGAGGTTATGGCTGCTGCGGTAGTCCATACTGTTACGAAGGTTCGGCAGAAAATTGTTCTGGTTTGAACTGAAGGTGAGAATACTCTATACCATTTTAAACCAGCACAGCTTGTTTGTTTGGGCCCTTTTACAGTTCACATTTGGCTAACAACTTAGTTTTATGTTTAATAGTATTTTGCAGTGACTGACTTACAATCGGTTTTTTGTTTATAATACTGTAAATTCATATGACTTCTGGTCATAGGTTCATTGTTGGTTTTGCTTCATGGATATCCTTAATTTAGGTGGTTCTTGTCTGACGACCTGAAACCACATCATACACGCTGGTGACTGGGCATTCTCAAGTGGCTGTGTGGTGGACTGAGTCAATGAAAAGTTGCAGCCTATGCACAAAAAGAATATACCTTCCCATTATTTCAGATTGGTTTGATTATAAAGAGAATAGTAATGCTATGGTGAGGACAAAATCCCACAACGTAGAAGTAAGCAGTTACATTAAGCTGAATGCGATTATGGTCAGAAATAGTGCTAAATGGATCCTTTCTACTCTTTACTGTCTTGAAAAGATGTGTGTGTTGCTTCTTTTTTATCCCCTTCTGTCTGCCTCTCCCAAGAGTTCCCTGAAGCATAGTTAGCTTTGGAGTTTGAATTATGTGAGGTGTCAGAAAGCTTGTTTTATTCCAGTCTTGGTTGGCATTATGAAAACTTGTGTGTCCAAGCAAAGAGCCTGATTGAGTAAATGGATAATAGTCCATTTACTTCTTCATCCCATATTACTAGATATGTACTACAAATTACTGGTGAGGGTAAATTTTAGGCATTTAAAACAATTACATGATGCTAGAGAGAATGACAGGATGATTGTAGTTTGGAGTAACTAGTAGATCTGGATTAGTTAATTTAGTCAATCTAGACTAGTAGGGAGATGTTAGGCAATGTTTTCTGATGTTGTGGGCCTGCCTGTATGGAAAAGAGCTGTTTAAAATGTGGTCATCACTGTGTTATTTAGCAGGCTTGGGGTGTGTAGTTAATGAAGCTCCATTTTCATATATAATGGAGACCTACGTGAAATGACATGTAAGTCATAAATGGAGGTTTCTGTATTTCCTTCCACAAGAGGTAGCATTTTAGAAAGCTGTGAACAGGGAAAGGAATAATCGCTTTACCAAAATAAAGAACACCCTCCTTACTTCCTGTCAGTGGAAAGGGAGAAGTGTGTATGTATGAGATTGTGTGATCTCAGTTTATTAATCACACTCCTGTACACAGACACCCACAGTTATTTTGTGTAGTGAAAGGGCTTGGTCATCTTTTGGAGAAGAGCTAAGCTTACTTGGAGGGGACTAATTCCTCATTTTATTTTAAATAGTTCAAACTAATAATCAATGAACTTTGGCTAAGATGGTCATCTGGAATTAGCGTATCTAGATGTGGATGTTATTCCCAGTTTGGGTCTTGAATGATGTAGTTCTGTAAGCCTGCCAGGTTTCTCTTCCTGTCCTCTTAAAAGGTTATTGTTCATGCATGGATTTGCAGTGCTTAATGGGCATACCCGTCCCTCTAACTTGCTCTGTGCCAGAGCAATCTGATGACTTCCTTGAGGCTTTGTCAGGTTTTCATCAGTTCTGTTCTTAGTCAACAGTGTGTGCCAAACTTTTTCGTAAGCTTTATGGAAAAAAATTTAAAATCCCAATTTGAAAAGTTCCTCACATGTGACAAGTGGTTGAACCTAACAAAATCATATTTTAAATTTTTTAAGTTACATTTTGTAAATGTAGCTGTAGGTCTTTCCAGTTGTAGTGAGTTGACAAAGGTACTAAGATACCTCTCTTTTTCTTAGAAGAGAATCTTGCCTTCCCGATCGGCAAGTACACAGGCACTTGTATATTAACTGCAGACTTACTCCACCTAACCGTTAATGTTAGTGGATGTCAAATGTTCCTCTAATAGAAGGAGGTGAAGGACTTTATTGGGGGTTAGTAGACTGTCTTGATTTTTTTTTTAATTTCTCGTATTTTCCAGACGCATGATCTGGGTCATCTGGTTCCTGCTTGTCCGACTACAGAGATGCGCAGTGTTGCTTCTCTTCTAGATGCCTCTGCTATGTCTTGGAAGAATGACCAGGGTATAGTAATCTCAAAGCAGTTGATCCTGGTAGATAAAAACTTGCTCTTATAGATAATTCTCAATGGTGCCTATACAAAGGCTGTTTACATTTTGCTAATAGCCATCTGTGTCAACTGTTTATTTGTTTTAAACTAATGGTTTACTGCTGTAAAAAGGTCTTTTGTTGTGTAGAGGGAAGTCGGTGCAAATGGTGGCCCTCCCTGTCGTCCCCCTGCCCCGCTTCCCCCCCACCAAATAATTCTACCCTGTGTTTTTAGCTTGATGGGAGTATAGCCACTAATAGTTTCTTTGCAATTATTTCAAGGTTTTTAAGAAAAAGGTAATTCTTCCATTCCTATGTTTATGATTTACAAGGCTTAATCCAAGTTCAGCATTGAAGACTACTTGTACCAATTTTAAAGGGTGAAGAGTTGTTGGATATCAGAGCTCAAAATTTGTATGGTAGAGCTGTTAAATAAAACAATGACCTGGCTTCTTTGGGAGAATAAAAGAGGGGACGTGTACTTTGTCCATGCTTTTATAACATCCTGGCTTGCTTCCTTATTGAAAGAACTCTTGAAAACTAAATCTTTCTTATCTGTACCCCCTCTTCAAATGGATGTTTTGATTAGAATTGAGTAATGAACTCATCTGTAATCTTTTTTCCATGTATATTACATTATTCTGAAAAATGATAAATGATAGTGCTTACAAGGCAGCCAGTTCGTGTAAGCTCTGTCTGCTGTGTGATTAAGTTTCAGCTCAAGCCTTTTACATACCAAGTCTCTTGAACTATTTTCATGTTGTCATGGTTATGGAGGGGCAGGAAACAGTAGCTCTGTAAAAAGTGTAATACCTGTTAGCATCATCCCTGCCAGAGGTCACATTCCCCTGTCACTGTGATACAAATTTGATCAGGTTGATCATGGTAGCTTCAGCTGACACAATTGATCTTTAAACTGAGTGAGAAGGATAATGGTAAGGGATAACAGACACATTTTATGATGCTGTTCCTTAATATTTCTCAGGAAAAGTTGTCCGTGGTTCCCTGTAGCTGTATTCATTTTTTCATAAGGAAACCCATTCAAACGCAGCTCGGAGAGGTATCTTTCCTGTGAACCTGCAGCTTGTAGAGTTTAAGACCCATGCAAGAGAGCACCAGCATTCAAGCTTAGGACAACTGGTGTTACATACCATGAAGTCTGGCATATGGCACCATTTCTGTGTAAAAACAGTTATACCTCTCTTTTTTAGTAGAACAAGTAGGATTTTTTGATGAGGGGCAGAACTTAAGGGTAAGGATTAAATAGCTACCTTAAATTTCAGTGAGAACATTATGTGACATTCATGAAGAAAAGGATTAAGGTGTATTGTGAAATATTTTTCATAGTTGGATACTTTTTAAATTAGTAAATGATAAATTTATTTCTTAACGTTTGCCTTGGGTATTCTTGCTGCCGCCTTTGGGAGCTCGTTTAGCGGAGGAGAAGCAATCCTTTTAATTAGCAGGCTTCTCATTCCTCTTATCCCAGAAGATGATTACCATCTCATTTGACTTCTGTAAGTTACTGAATTGAGCTTGTGGGGCTGCTTTGCAGTTACTGATTTCTTTTCTAACCTTATTTTCCTAAAGGGTGAAGAGACCTATCATAAAAAGAAATAGTAGTTCCTGTTGGATTCTAGGTCTCTTAACATTCTTGTGGGTTTAGGGTTTGGGGTTTTTTAATTGCTTTTAGTTTGATTTTTTTTTTTGCCCTGATCTATACACACAGTAGCATCTATGGAAGGTGTACCAGGACTATCAATATGCCTAACTCTTGCATAATTATTAGTCACCTTGTCATGTCAGATACAGAGAAAGATCTGTGTGTTTTACTTGGTCGTTACTCTACTTTACTCACTCATATGATGAAGTGCACTGAAGCTTTCACTGGATGAGGTGAGGCCAGGATGGCTTGCTGTAAACTCTGATGGCTCTTCTGAAAATGTTGGGGGTTTTTTTTCTTTCAGCTGTAGTTGCAGACATCTTCTACTTCCTGAATATTTACAGCCACGGCAAGCTGCCGTCCCACTGTGAACAGCGCTTCCTTCCTTGTGAGATTGGGTGTGTGAAGTACTCCCTACAGGACGGCATAATGGCTGATTTCCATCACTTCATAGATGCAGGTGGGTTCCAAGGAAGGGAGACAGAAGTAGTTCATCTTGCTTTGGGTTGAGACGGAGGTTTTCTAGTGTCACTTACTGCAGCCCAGATTAGATTTCTGGTGTTAAGACAGGTTTATTCTTTGACTGTAAGTGGTTTGGCTTCTTAAAATATTGGAGCAGTGCTAATCATTTCTGAAGAGTTGGACTTAAGCGTCAGAACTGCATGAAGCTTCAAAGAGGGTAGAATAAATCTGGGGGGACCTTCAGATGTTTGTGCTGTATATTTCATGCCAATGAATGTTTGTCTTGATCGGACCTAAACACACACACTACATAATATACTTTGTTTTTTAGAATGCATGTAACTGAAAATAAATTTTTCAAAAATAGTTGTGGCTCTTGTACAAGGCCACAAGGGAAGATGAAGCTGTTCCTTTCTGTACATCAAAGTAAGGTGTATAGTTGAGGAGAGTTAAGGATCTGTCATTGTGGATGTTGGATAATGATTGTTCTTTTTCTTCTATCTCCCCTGCTCTTCTGCAGAAGTACCACCATGTGGTTTTCGGTACCACTGCCAGGCTGCTAGTGAGTATCAGTGGAGAAAAAGAATGGTATGCAAAGGTGTACAGTTTTAGGCTCAGCTTATCTGATCTATATCCAAATGTTTCATAAGTCTACAGTTTCTCCTTCTGGGAACTTGTCAAGTTGTGAAGAGAAAGGAGTGACAGACCAGCTTGTTGCAGTCACCTTCTATATGTTTCTTGTATCCGCAAATGGCAGGGCACTTCACCCAAAATGGTTTTGTCAATGGCAGAGTTATTGGTATTCTGTCTTCCTATTTTAATTCAGTAATAGCTGCAGTATATTCTTCTTAAATGTGACAACTTTGCATGGCTTTAAATGCTTTCAAGCCCATCTGATCAAAGTGTCCTTCCCTTGATAATCCTTGTGTGTATCTTCAGCGTGAAGTGCTAATTCATAATGGGGTAACTGAAAGGTACTAGTTTGTATTTAAAAGTGTAAGCGTTCTGCAGCTTTACATACTTCGACAAAGTATTTATACTGTTGTTGTGTCTGGCTTGGCCTGCCTTGTTTCCCTTGTGACTCTTCAAGTAGTGGTTATAGATTCCAGTTTGTTTCTATTAGGTCACTTCCTCCCCTTGTGTACAGAAGGAACAAACTTGGCCCATGTTTTCCGGTGTCAAATACTTAGATAATGGCCTTTTAAAAGGGGTAAGTGTGTGCGTATTTGCTCACAGCCAAGACTCACCAGTCTTTTGCTGAGGGAAGCAAGCTTTTGATAGCTTAATCACAGACACTGCCTGTAGAGAAGAGATTTGTGTGTTTCTGTGTATACATATGTGTTTATAAAAAGAAACAAAGGAGAAGGGAACTGTATCATTTAAGGAAACAGGACTTTCCATAACTTTTTTTTTTCCTGTCCCCCACCCCCTTCATTAGGTGATGCCACTCATAAGATCCCCGTATCTGGATTTCATCTTTCACGTACTTGTTACGCAGTTGTCTTACGGGAACTTCTTGTGTTTGCCCAGCCAGCCAGAGGTGTTCGGCCTCGCTTTTACTGCAGGGTATGGTCAAGGTCAAAGTAAGATGCTCTAAATCAAAACCTCTGACTTCACTTCTGTTGGATGACGAAGGAGATACTTCACTCTAAAACCTAATCGGTGTGCAAATGAGTGGGAAAAGACACACTTTCCAAAGTATCCCAGTTCCACGCAGGAAGAAATGGCTGCTAGAAGCTATCCTTTTTATAAAGCAGAGACTTAATTTTCTGCCTTGTTATTTTCATCCTTCACTTCTGGCTCTAGTCTACTGAGGAACATTTCATGTGATCTCTGATGTTGTTTTGACTTAGGTTAAGGACTTTTAAGATTGACTTAAGTTGATTGTGCTTAATAATAGTCACACAGTCCTGCTTTTCTAAGGGGTGTTTTTACGTTTTTATGACTCTTTCTCCATGAGAATACCATACATCTTAAATTTTGCTCAAGTTTCATTTGCCAGTGAGCAAAAGAAAAATTAGAATTAGGATGTTTTTAAGTTTCGTGACAGCTATATTAAGTTTTGATTCCATTCAAGCCTAATATTAATCCTTAAAAAGGTGTGGAAGGTCAAGGTCTTAGGCTCCATCCATAAATATAGGGCTCTGAAGAAATACACGTGAAAAGAATCTCAGAACACTTACAGGAGATATCTGTAGTATGGGATAAACTTTAACCTGTCCCCAGACATTAGTCCAAAATTTCTCGTGGGATTTAGTTGGAAAGTGCCCATGGCGTTTGGTTCCTCTTCAAGATAATTTTCAGGAAGAGTGTTCATTCAGTCCCATAAATGTTGAATTTTGTTTTGGAGGTGACTTTTTCAGATGTAGTCAGAAGCCTTGCAGATGTCAGAATTATATACTGTGCTGCTTCACTGTGACTGAAATTTTCTTTCTTCTAGTCTGATGACAGATTCCGAATTAACTGGTGTCTCAGTCGAATGGCTAGCATAACAGGTGGGAAATAGATAATTTTTGGCCTTTTTTTTTTTTTTTGCCAAGAAAGAAGGGTTATGTAATCATGGACAGCTGTATTTGTCTGAAAATCTTCGTATATCAAAGGTTTCGTAAAAGCTGGTACTGATAGCTAGAACTACTTTGTGTGCTTCTCACTCTTCTATTCCTCCCCATCAGTGACAGTAGAACAGCAGCATGATCACGAACTGGCTAATGAGCACATCCATAGAGTAACGTACACTGTTTCTTGCTCAGCCAGTTAAAGGAGCCCTAGAGGCTGTGAGATTATTGTGAAGGTGAGCGTATGGTAGCACATGGGAAAACTAACAGCTTCTGAGGAAAGATGGCCCACAAGTAGGTTACGTAATTACTGAGGTGGAGAAAATTATAGGAATATAGGACAACCCACTTTGCTAGGGAGTCAAGTTTTATTTAAACTACTGGTGGAATAACTTAAGGTTTACAAGAGCTTTGATGTACTGGTAAGAGGCTGGGCAATGAACAGGGACTGACTGAGAAGTGGGCTGAGCAGAATACTGACTGACTCTCTTGTTCTGACCTGGATTTTCTCTGAGCTATAGGCATTGAGAGCAGTCTGGAGCTTCTTGCTGTAGAAGACCTGGTAATAGAACTGTACCGGAAGAAATACCAAAAGGAGCCATCCAGGACCTGGGTGTGTGGAGAACTGGATGCCTTCCTGTGGGATTTTTCCAGTAATACCAAGTGTGTTGGTTGTTCTTTGTGGAAACGTGTTAGCCTGATATGTCTTGGTGCCCTACTTACAGCTTGTGTATTGCTAGACTAGAATGTTCTGCAAGCCTTCTAATCAGAAATGCTTCTTGTCTCTTGATGAGTACAATTGCAAATGAAAAATATTTTCCCCAAAGAAGCGTAAAGATAGTTGGCTTTTCAGTGCTAGTCTGAGGCCTAATTTAAAGGAGAGGGTAAAAAACGGGGAATAAAATATATTGTGATATTTAACTGGAAATCATAGAAGTGAGGAGATCCAGAGTCTTAGAAGTGTAATTTGGATGAGACCTGGCTGTTGCTATACATCCAATGCCTCATGCTGCTAGCGTGATGAGGGACCAGGTATGTTTGCTAGTGGTGTAAATCAACTTCTCAAGCATAACCTTTAAGCTAGATTCTGTCTTTTTTCTTCCAAAATGAATGTTATTTACACATCTGGAATCCTATTTACTGTGTAGGACTTTTTTTTCCTATGTGTCTTGAATTGTAAGGCTTTTCCTGCTTTCAGATTCATCTGTGTGTGTACAAAGAAGCGGTATGTAGCTTGTGATGTTGCAGGGGAATATTTAGTGAAGATGCAGTTAACTTAGAAATATACTTTAACTTTTCCTCTACTACTGTTTTAAGCAAGAACCAGTAATTTGATCTTAAATTTTAGTAGATACTTTGGAAAAAAAAAAAAAGAAAATATTATTCTTGGAAGTCTGTTTACAGTATGGACTTTAAGATCCATTCAGATAATCGGTGTCACTTTATCTTTTTGCAGTCAGGCAGTTTTCCATTTCCATTAGTACCTTCATGCTAGAGGAAGACCTTAACAAGAGTGGAAAAATGTACTTTAAAATACACATTTGGAGAGGAAAGTGGAGATGCTTATACTAAGAGGAACTGTTTCACATTAATGGGAAACTTCAAATTGTTACTTTTAAATTCCATTTGTCTCTTAGAATTGTCTTTCCTCCCTTCCCCCCATCTCAGCACGAAGCAGGCTGCCTCTTAAGCATGCCTTCTAACTCTGCATAAACGACTTAGAGCTTAGGTGTTGAATGCTGGTCCTCTGTTGAAATTTTAGATACTATATGATCACTGAGACAAAAAGAGAACATCTTTAATATTTGTTTGTGTTCCTTCTGATCAGACCAACTATTCATGTTGATTAACAATGTAGATGCTTTTGAAATAAGCCTGAACTTCGTTTCATGTAGGTGCAAGTGGCATGAAGAGAGCGATATACTCTGCTGTGCTTTGGCATCCTGTAAGAAAATGGCGTGAGTATTGCTAAGGAGTTACCTCCAGTATGATGACTTTTTATTTTGCTATAGATGCATGGTTTTGGCTCTGGCTTCTCCGACTGCCTGGAGCACCGTAGTTCTAGAACTTGAGTTTTATTTATTCCCACCACCCCCAAGATTTTGTTCTACTTGTGACTTTCATTGTTGTTTGTATGGCTTAGCAGTATGCTGTAAGGCCTAGCACTTAGATGTAATGTCATTTCTGTGACAGTAATGTCCATCACTCTGTAGTCATCCTTTCGTTACCTCCACTTACTATTGGAGAGTTGGGAGAAGTGTTAATGACATGAGAAGTCACTTTTTTTCTTCAGTGGTTTAGTATACCTGTATTTGATGAAAAATTCTTGGTATATTATAGTATATCTCTAATTTGGAAGCTTTTGTCCTGGCTTACATATAATGTACATGCATAAGGTTCTGTAATCTTTTTGATTTGGGGAAAGGGAAGGTAAATAGTTGGGAAACAAGGAAATGCCGTTAAGATCTCAGTCAGTAGTAGTAGCCCTTTGAGGAGATAGTAATGAATAGTCTTTCATTTTAAAACTCCTGTTAATGAACTGCTATGCCTTGCAAAAAAATGTTGGTTTTCACACTTTTAAGTGGCTGCATTTGACAGTGTGGGGAAGCAGTTGTTTTTATTTCATGTGTAGTTGTAGAATAGGCTGGTGGTCTTGGAAAGATGCAGGCTAACTAGCTGCTGCTATAATGTCCTTCTGCCCTCTGTCATCTGCTCTGTGCATCTCAGTCTGTGGTTGCTTTTGCTTGCCAGTTGAAGAACCCAAAATGCATGCAAAAATGTACATAAGCATTACGGCCCTCTTAGCCAAACTTTTCCTGTTTTCTTTTTTTCTGGGTCAAGTTATTGCATCAGTAAATCTTTAGCTAATGTGTATGGAGTCTCACTGACAGCAGCTCACCTACCACTTCAAGACTCTGGTGAAAGCACAAATACCATGATGGTGGTACTGGATGCTGGATGTCTTCAGGTCAGATTCTTTAAACCGCTATCCTGGTTTATTTCTAGATAATTCAAATGTTGAAACTTGCGAATTTCAGGTTAGATATTTTCTCTTTGGATTCTATCTTTTGTGACATATATTGGGCAGATTGATGAAAGAAAACAATCACTAGCTGGATTGTTTCTTGTGATTTTTGGCTGTAATTTGTAGGCTTCATGGATAGTTGTGTATACTGCATTTTAGAAGACACATATATTATTTTGAATGTCTATTTCCTCATACAGCAAATGAAGGCTGAGGGTTCTGGATGTAACAGACATTTCGCTTCTCCAAGTCAGGATCAAGAGTTTGTCCATTCTGATTGTGAGTTTGAAACTTTCACATTTGTAAGGGGAAAGAGGTATTTAAACTTAATCCAATGGCTGCTTTTTCAAATTTCTGTGCTTAGCTGTTGCCTGTCAGTGGCATAAAGCTTGAACAACTCTGCATGAGCTGCACTTATTACTGCATATGGATTTCACTGAATTTCTGAGGACGTAAACATAAAGAGATGCCCTTTTCTTACTGGACACAATCTTATGGTCAATAAGGTCTTTCAAAAAATGTTTTTTCTTATAAATGTTGCTCTCAGATTTATACCCCCTTATTTTTGTGCTACATTAAGTCCGTTCTCATATGCTTAGGTGTTTGGGGCAGGGCTATCTTTAAAATACTCTCCTTGCTCTTAAGTCATTATACATGCAGGCTCAGCTGGTGCTTGTTGCAAGTATTCTAAGTCAGTTTATAAAGACTGTTCATTTAAAGTCTTCTTTTTGGACATGATTTTTTTTTTAACAGAAGGCACCTGAGCTCAGTTCATGTGGGCAATTTATGGCTAATCCTCATAGGAACAGAATCGAGTTTGCAAGACAAATAACTTTAAGAATTCTGAGTTTGCAGCTTATTTTCTTGCATATAAAACACATGCTTAATTAAACTCCAAAACTGTTCCAATTATAAGTCATGAGATCTTATGGTCTTGGTGTTTATGTCTTTTCTCTGTTTTATGTCTGTCTCTGTCTTCTTGTATTGGAGCTATTGAATAGGTTCAGCTCCACAGCATATGAAGAACAATTCCATTAATTTATGCAAGCTTTAAAGGCTGATTTGATTTGCAAACTGTATTTAATTTAATAGGTGATTCTCCATGTGGCGTGAAGACTTCCACTTACAGAACAAGTACCATGCGAGGAAGAGGAATTGCTCAACTGCTGAAAAGTGCATCTGATCTATCCAAGTCTTTCAGTAATTGAAAATCTTTTTTACATCCAGGACAGCTGTAAATTCTGATTTTCCTTGTTTTCCTAAGATAACTAGCAGTTTCTCCAGTCTGCGGTTTTTCATCTCATGTGCAACCCTTGACAGTTCAAGTTCTTGTTAGAATGAATAAATTATTGATTGGATGTAAAGAAGACTAAAATCTTGTTTATTATCTACAGGAAGACTTATTTTGAAGGGACCTTGACAGTTACATCCTCTCTTTAAAAATACATATCATATTAGTTCCATTTCTTAATGGATGGAGTGCCAATACCAGATCGATTAGTCAATATCATTGGATTAGAAGAATTCTTTAGTGGCCAATGTGACTTTAAACAAGGGCTTTATTTCTTCTTTAATAACCTCCTTCCTCTCTTCTGTGTGTGGAAGATAGAATTCCAGTGCATAACAGTCTCTCCCCAAAAAATGATGAGAGGGTGAGCATTGGAGGTATGAAGGGCTGCACTAGGGGAATTAAAGGTGTAACAGTCTCAAAGGTTTGCTCATAATCTATTCGTTCTGGCCATGAAGAATTTGAGTGGTCATTCAAGGCAAAAAAGCAGATTCCTATGTCTTAGAAGAAATGTGGTGGCAAATTTATGCATCTATTAATGTTCTTTTAGAGGTGCAGACTGTATGCATCAGGAACAAGTGCAACAGAGATACTGTTTTTTCCTTTGCATCAGTTTTGTGTTTAAAAAAATGCATGTCACTCAAACTTAGGTATAAGAGGAGGGTAGGTGTTATGGATTTTTTTTTTAAAGGAATATAAAATTCTAACTGATACACTAATATGCAAATACAATTTCACAAGTTTAGTCAGGCTGGGTAGATACCAGTCATAATTATTTGAGGGCACGTAAAAACTGGGAGGCTGTCTGATGTATCACTAGGAAGTCAGGTGTTCCATTTTGTGGAGTTACAATTCTTAGACTAGTCCCCCAAAAGTTGTCTGAGCCTCGTCCTTAGTGTGTGTGTCTTTAAGCAACTGATTCTCAGAAATAAGAGCTTATTTTTTTGAGTTCTGCATTCTGTTCCAACAGAGGTCCAGTTGTGAAATGCTATTTCCATAGCAACTAACTATGAGAAGATACTTCATTCCTTGTAGGAACTGACACTCAAAATTAGATACTTCATTCTTTTGCATAATAGGGAAAAAAAACCCCAACAAAACAAACCAACCAAACAAAACCCAACCAAGATAAGAGGTCAGCGCATTTATGAATAAACTGAAGCATGCTGATCCCTATGTCAAAAAAGGCAAATTGCTGGTTTAGTTGGAAACCTGCTACAGTTGCTGTATGGCCAGTTGAGGCCCATATTCCAGTATTGCAGGATCGTGGAACCATTTTGATGCCTCTTACCTAATGGTTTGCTTATAGCACTGAATTTTCTTGAATTATTCTGTGTTTTCTTTCTTTGAGGCTGTTGTTCTACCTGCTAAATTTCACTGGATAAGGGACAATAAATTTCTTAAGACTGAGATTTACCAATGAAGCATCTGTGTATGTTGCAACAGAGTTAAGAATATCTGTTTAGTAGCGGTAGAGACTTCTTTGCATTGGAATAGAGTTGTTCACAAGTTTTAAGTTTCTTAACTGACAGCCAGTGCTGCATTGGCATTTCACAACACACGGAACTGTAATCTTTGATTCATTTTAAGAGGTCATTGTTGCAATAAAAGTTTCATGTTTCAGTCGTTATGAAGAACATAATTCATTATTAGTAAAATACTTCTTCAGTATCAGTGTAAATACACAAACCTAAGAGCATTTGTTACTACGCTTACGGTATTACATATCGTCATTTCTGCTCAGATTCTTTATCTCAGTCTTGGAGACATACAGTTAGGGTTTCACAGCATATCTGTGCCATATCACCTGTAACTTAAAATAGTACGTAAGCTGTGGAAGACCTGGTTATGTGCTGTAGGCAATGGGCTGTTAACTAGGGCAGTAACTGTCTTACTGTAATAACCAACAGTCTGTGGTGGCTTTTTGTAGTGAAAACTGTAAGATCTATATAATGAGAATGAGTACAGTAACTTGATGTAGCCCATTTAATAGTAGTATTCTTTGTATATTGAGGGGGATCCCTAACAGCTATTGGAGAGTGATAGGAAATTCTTTAATTTTGAAGCTGTGCCTCCCTGGCTGTTTTGCCATTTGAAACTCTTGTTTATTAAGCAGAATTTATTTTTCAAGAAATCAAACACAATACAGTACTGCTTCTCTCCTTTAATGGAAAAGTAAAGATGAGGGAAAGGTGGTGAGTTACAAGCTTAGCACACTTCTTAAGTGCAAGTAATAGTGCTGGTAAGGCACAAACTGTGGGTCAAAATCAGAACCAAATTCTCCCTACTTGAATGACAGAATTCTCAAGAGGAAATAAAACCAAGTAAAAACAGAATGGCTCTTGAGCAGAGTTTGAGTGATGCAGCCTGGGAGCTTTTAAACATGTAGTTTCCACGTTGTAAAAAGTACCTAAATACACTTTGCATATGGGTGTATAGGTACCATACAACTGTCTAAAGAGTTGTTTTTGTAACAGAAACATCTAACAGATTCTATCAGATGTGACTTTCTGTCCTCCTATTAGTGTAGCTTACTCGGTCCCGTGACAGTAATGGGTAAAAGTAATCCTGGCTTTGCATATGTATTAGAAAGTTAATAGGTATTTTTGTTCTTGTCATACAAGTAGGTGACTTGTGCATTACTACTCTCTGCTGTAAAGGTTTTGGTTAGGAGAACAGTTGTCTGAGGGTCGTGAAAACACAATGGACTGTGGTGACAGCTTTGCTATCTATGACATCAGTATATTAACCTGTAATCACATATTTCTTCTGTTACATTCTGTTCAAGAGTATGTAACTGATACTGAAAAATAAAACATGTTCATATAGAATAAGCAGAAGTTACTGTTTCTGTGCAGTACAAGCTATGAGTTTGACTGTTATTTGTGCACTTCTGGCTTGTCCACCTTCTTTCAATAAACTGTAGAAACTAGGTATGCCGAAGAAGTTCCTATTAATAGATATCTCTGCTCCAACTAAGAATATTCTTATCGGTACCTTGTGGTCTGATTTAGCAGAAGTGTTCTCTTAAATACACACATATACACTGTAGATACAGTAATACCTGGTTTTGATGTCTTTAATTTGAAATTTGTTTTGGAAGGCTGATCTTGCCAATAAAGGTCAAGGTGAAAAAGGCATTCACTCCCTTGACCACCTTCTTGTCCTTTATGACCAGGTCTCCATTCCCATTCAGATGCACCCATGGAAGTCCTTCTTGTTGTCCTTCATGTGCTTCACCAGATTTAGCTTTGGCTTTCCTAACCCCATACCTGCACACTCACACAGGATCTCTGTATTTGTCCCAGATCACTCGTCTCTGCTTCTACCTCCTGTATGTTTCCTTTCTATGCCTGAGTTTTGTCAGGAGCTCTTTGGTCAATCTCTGCCTGTTTTCCTGTTTATCTTGGAGGAGGTGATACTTGAAAAATCAGCTAGCTCGCCTGGACCTCTCTTCTCATCAGGACCATCTTCCACGAGATTCTTCCAAGCAGGTCTCTGAACAGGCCAAAGGCTGCTGTCCTGAGGTCCAGGGTTATTATCCTGCTTTTTGCTTTTTTCTTTCCTCTTAAGATCCTAAACTCCACTATCTCATGATTACTGAACCTAAGTTTGTCCCAGCCTTCACATCCCTGACCGGTTCTTTCTTGTCGGCAAGTATGAGGTCCGGCAGAGAGTGCCCCCCCTCCTTGACTCCTCAGTCACTTGTATCAGAAGCATCAGGCTTCTTCCAGTTGTCTGAAGAAGGCTTCATGTACTTCTTCCTGATAAGGCTGTCTGCAGCAGACGCTCGCTAGGGTGTCACCCAGGTTGGTCTGCCCTCTGTTCCTGAACTGTGAGCTCCCAACTGGCTCGTGGTCCATCCCCAGGCAGAGCTCTCTGCATTCCAGCTGCTCTCTCACATAAAGAGCAGCTCTCCCTTGTCACGTCCTAAGTGTGAGAAAACAAGCTGGACAGTTAAGTGATGTGTAGGAGGGGAAGCCTACTGATCTCTACTCCCGAGGTCTGTGGGCTCAACATTTTTGCCAGTTTCGGAATCTACATTATAACTAGTTAAGGTATCAGAGAGTGTTTGCTGTCTAAAGTAAGATTAATCTTTATGACATCTTTAGCAATATGTCACTCATCAAAATCTTGAAAGGTAGAAGGCAGGCAGTAATTTGGTGGGGATTTTCTGGGTGGATGGTCTGGCAAATATTAGGTGTTGGATTTTGCTGTTTAAGTGCATGTCGAAGTGGAGGAAGCACTGCTGTGATCCTTGATCAAATGGCACAGTTATAATAATAACGAGATAACTCGTTGCACTGAGTGTGTTCTTTGTCAGCTGCCTAGGGTGAGGTCCATGCTGAGTCATACCCAAATAGAGAATTGCTTCCATTTCAGGGACTCTGGATCTTGAGCCATCACAGTCAGGTGGCATTGTGCTGAAGGTCAGATTCTTCCAAATAAAAATTTGTGTTGGGTGAATGAAAACCTGTATTCAAGGAAGCACTGTCTGGATTTCCTTGCAAAATAGCTTAATAGTTTTCTGTTCCTGATACCTTAAAAAACCTCCAAATTAATACAGAGGGACTGTGCTTTTTGATCTGTTACTTGAATTAAAAAGTGCTAATCCTTTCCACTAGCAAGAATTTCAAACTTTCCCTGAGAGTTAAGTGTATGTGTGAAACAGTTTTTAATTTCTGGTTGATAGGTAGAGGTATATGTAGCTGACTACAAGGGCTTCAAGATCTTTCATTTGGCAGAGGAAATGTACTGTAGTGGGGCAGGGGAATATGAAGTTTGTTACCTAGTTTCTGCCCTCTTGATGTCTTCTGCAGGATTACCATTCCTCACTTCCATCCTAGAAGGAGCTGCCAGTTAATTTCTGTTGCAACGATTCAGTAAAAGGAAGAAATCAGCACACATTTTTATTATTCTAACGCTGTATTATCTCTGTTCCCTCACTTTTCCTTCGTTCTGTCTTAGAAGCTCCCACAAGCTTCTCTAATTACCATTTTCAAATAATTCCCCTCACTCCCTAGTGAACAGGTGAAAGGCAGGAGAGAGAAGTTTTAAATTCCCTTATGTTGGGCTATAATAAATTTAGTACTAGTTCCAACGCATCCGGAATTAATCTTGATGATTTGCTCATTGTACTGTGAACTTCTTCAGATAGAAGGCTGCTTCTGTGTCTTTCCTGGAACAGATGATACAAATAAATAGAAAACTAGTGCTGTAACTCTAGCAACAAGGATTGTGAGATAATTAACTCTTGTCTGTCTGATCAGTTCTGAATTGTTTGCTGTACTGAATCTTGTAATAAGCAGTGGCAGTGCTGGCTTTTGTGTCTGTGTGATACTGGAAATACTTCTCAAAATCCTGAGAAGAGTGAGGAAGGCAGTGAGAGCAGACCTTGGGGGTTATGCAGCAAATGGGTAAGGGTGGAATCCCTGGGGGACAGCTCTGAAGAATAAAAGACTTCGTTAGGTTGGCAGTTCATTAAGAACAGTGTCTTCCAAATGTAAGGACAGTCCAGGAATGCAGGCAGGTCTATCAGGAGGTTGTCTTGTCTTTACAGGGAACTCAAAGATGCAGCCTAATCCTAGTGCAGTATATGGGAGGAAGAAGCAGGTGCGGGCTACAAGGGAAGAATCCACAAACACTGGCCAGTCACATAGGGATGGTTTTTTGAAAGGCAGAGCTTACCTGGAGTTGATGCTTGCAAGGGATCAAGGTCAACAAGAAGAGCTTTTATGATTTTGTTAGCAGTAGAAGACTGAACAAGGGGGAAGTGGTCCTGTAGCTGAATGGTGTGAGTGATTTAGTAACGTGGCTGGAGTAACACAGACAGATAAGGCTGAGGTGCTCGGTACCTTCTTTGTTTCAGTCTTTACTAGTAAGGTCTCTCAGATCTCTATTCTCAGGAAGGGTTCAGGGATCAGACCACCACCAGTGGATGAAGATTGAGCCACGGATCAGTTGGGAGATCTTGACCAACAGAAGTCCATAGGGCCAGATGGGCCACACCGGAGGTTGCTGAGAATGCTGCCTGATACCTTTGCAAGGCTGTTCTCTTACTTTTGAAAGGTCGCAGAGAGCATGGGAAGTCCACTGCAATGGAAGGCAGATACTGCCCTCATCTGCCAAAAGGATCATCTAGGAAACCATAGGCTGGTCTGCTCCACTGGATTCCTTGGAAAAACTATGGAGGGAGTTCTCTTGGATCATGTTCTTGGGTATGTGAAGGAGAAGAGGGAGACTGGGAACAGTCAGCATGGATTTGCCAATAAATCATGCCTGACCAGCCTGAATGCTTTCCATGATAGGTTTGTGAATAAAAGGAGAGCAGTAGTGGTCATTTACTTTACTTTAGCGAGGCTTTCGATATGGTCTCTCACAGGATGCTTGTGTCCAGGTTGGGATGTTACAGTCTAGGTGGGTGGACAGCTGGATGGGTAAAAATCTGGTTATAGCCTACGTGGAGGCCAGTAACAAATTGGGGTACGGAAGAATTGCGTACCATGGCCTGTTTAGCATCTTTAGTGGTGACCTAGAGGAGGTGATGGGGTTCGCTCTTGCCTGCAGAAACACCAAATTGGAGGGACCAGCTGATACACTTGAGAGCAGGACTGCTATACAGAGGGACCTAAACAGGCTGAAGGGATGGACTAATAGGAACCTTATGAAATGCAGCAAAGTCCTGCACCTAGGAAGGAGGAGCCCCTTGCAACAGTACAGCCAGGACTGGCAGGAGAGCAACTCTGCTGAGAAGAAAGCCCAAAACTAAGAAGAACAAAAAAAAAGGGAGGGGGGGAGGGGATTTGGAAGGTGAAATAAGAACAAGGGTGTTGATGAGAAACACCCTGCAAGGCAAGCAATCAGAGGACTGGGAATCCTGACTGCTATTTATCTCCATGCTTCTCCTGCATTGTGGTGATCTGTGATTGTGGTGATCTGTGTCTCCAGTCAAGTCATTTAACTTTTGTCTTGTCACTCTTTGGCTCATAAATAATACCGATTTGCTTGCAACATTCAGTAGATCTTTGAGTTCCTTGGATGAAAAGTGCCTAGGTAGGAATAACTCTTAAATGCTAAGTGACTGACACTAGGAACAAATATCGAACATTGTTTTACCCAGTAAGAAGTATAGTATATTGTCTTCAGAATGTTACAAGCAATTAAAAATGTTAATGTGAACGGAAACAATTAAAGCTGGGACGTGAAGGAGCAGTGTGCTGGGGAGATGTTCTTCCCCTTTAAACACACGAGGGAAATGTGGTATAGTCCTTGTTAATGTAATTGCTTTGAGCAGTGCAGGGTGAGCCAATTTTTCAAACTGTGTCACGATTTCTGTCCTGCCTACTTTTCATTGGGTTGCTAGACTGATGAAGTGGACTTCTTTGCTTCCTTCATATGCTTCATTCTACAGTAAATGGCCTGTTGCAGGTTGCTGAGCTAGGGTCAGAAGAAAAACGGGTATTTTCAAAATATCTTCTTGGTACACTTGTCAAAATAAATCTTGCTAAGTAATGATGTATCAAAATCTTCCTGTGGTTGTTACTTTACTTGGGGTAACAGATCTCAGCAGTCCCGCCGATGGGAAATTGGTTTGGTGAGGGCCTAAATCCTTGTGTTCTGGTTCTTCCTGTTCATGCACAGCTAAAGCTTGTATGTGCATATTCCTCCATGTGAAAGTTGGGCATAACTAAACAGTAATTCACTATAGACTGTGTAAAGGGTAAAGTAGAAATTTACTTTTCTGCCTGGTCATTCATTTTCTGCTTACTTCCTGCCTTTTGAGGGAAGTGAGTATTTAAGTTGGGTACACATACATTAATTCTTCGCAGGTAATTACTGCTTTCCCCGTCTTCCCCCCAAATACGTTAGTGCTTCTTTTAATTTTGTTGAAAGCCATGGGTATACTATAGGCTCTTGGAGTTATTCCTGCCTTAAAAGACATACAAGACACACAAGTAATTAGTTCTGTCACAGGAAAACCTTAAACTAAGCTAGGAATTTGAATATTTGTTTTTCTGGCTGACTGAGTTTAACAAATTGGTTGAGGAAAAACACATGTAATATTCTGATAAATACATAACTTGCAAAATGTTAGTCTTCTAAAAAAAAAAAAAGAAAAAAGTTATAAGCAACAGTGAAATATCTCAGCCATCTCTCTGTGTGCTATCACTTAGTTTCTTTCCCAGTGTAGAACTGAGCTTAACATTGCAGAATGTAAATAGTTCTGCTTTAATAGTTGTCAAGTTTGACTTTCTTGCTTTTTATGTGCTAGTTCTTATGGAACCTGCTTACAGAGAATTAGATTAATGGTTTTGGGGGTCATTATCTAATCTCTTCTATATTTTGTGGCTGGTTTCTTCAGATAACTTAATGCAAATTTGCTAATTTTTAATGAAGTTTTTCTTTATGGATAAAATTACCAATTTGCCAATGTTACTTCAAGACTTCAGCTGACAAGCAGCAATTAAGCTTCACATAGCCGAAGAGTGAGGAGTGTGGGATAGGTAACATAGCGTTAAAGTGGTTTAGAGGCCAGAGCCAGTTTCTGGCCATAAATACTTCTGATAATTGTCAAGTCCTTTTGCTGGTCTTTCCAGTTAGGATCTACACTCTTATCCCTGAGGAGAAGCCCTCTTCAGTCCCAGGGTATAGGGGTTTGTGAGAGAACCTGGAGTGCTGACTAATGTCTGTAACATTTATAAAAGAAATAGCTTTTGTTTCACAGTAAAAACTTGTTACAACACTACTTAGATAACTCATACTCTACTTGCTTGTTACAAAAGAGAATAAAATACATATCGGCTTTTTTCTGAGCTGTGCACCTCGGTTTTTAGCTGCCTTCAGCTTCTGTGTCCAAAATGCTTTTTTAGTTACCCGTTTTTGCAATGTTTGGTCATGCATCTAAACTAAGCACGGGAATAGGTCCTCAGAATGTCTTGCTGAGTTGCATTTCAGGTTGCTCATTGCCAGAGAGATTTGGGGTTGTATGTACTTTGTAAAGAACTCTGGTTCTTGGTCTTTGCAGTTGTTATTAGTACAAATGAATAATTGTATTTGAAGTACCATGTAAAACAAAGGCAGCCAGAAAGCAAGCCAGAATTACAATTCTGGTTTGCATAGTTCAAAATCTAGAATATGCTGCCCATGTGTAGGAGGATTGCTGATTCTTCTTTAAAGTTATATTTTAGATTTTTGTTACAGATTTAAAAGTAACTACTTGGGGGTAAAGGGTATGTGGGAGGCATTGCAGTGAGTTTCTGAAATTCCTGAAGTCGAAGTTGCAATAAAGAGCTTTGAAAGGATAAATATTGTAGTGTAAGTAATTTATTGAACATGTCTTTTTTAAAAAACAAACAAAAACCCCCAGCTTTTAATTAGCTTTAATACAATATTGACAGTCTTTTGGACAAAGTCCATTCTCTTCCAAAGATAAGACACGAGTCATGGGAATTCTCTCCACATTTGCACACGTTTTGCACATACAGCGCTTCTGATTGAATTGTTACAATTTTGAATAAAAAGGTACTTTTCCTCCTTTCCCCCTTTTTTCTTTTTTTTTTCTTCTTTTTGTTAAAGTTCTACTTGCCATGTACACGCTCTCACACTCATTTTTCAGAAGCAGCAGCAGGAGCAATGGACTATTTCTGACTTGCCCATGCAACAGTCAGGAGAAAGGGATAATGTAATGAAAATTAGTATTTAGGAACTCTGAGCTCGAACACCTGAGTTCAGGAATCTGACAGTATATAGGCTACTAGACTGTTTCTAGATCTTATCAGCTGCCAATTACAAATCCATCTAACTTCTTACCTTATCCATTCCATTAGTATGCATTGCTGTTCCAAACAGGAGACTTTCATTGGTCATCGGTGATTTTTTCCCATATTTTTATTTATATGTGCATGTATAGTATATACAAAGAACACATTTAATAAAATGTCCCTAAAAATCAACTTGCTTCAGTCTGCATAAAATAATTTCTATACTGGACAATGCTGTAAGCTGTGCCATTTGCTTAACACAGCAAACATGACCACCTTTTCTCAATGACTTGCAGCTGGTGACCTTGAAACCTTGTGTGGATCTGGGGATACAGCAGCAACTCCATTCTCCAAATAGACGTGACTGGCTTCCTTTTTCAGAAAGTGGGAGATCTAGAAGACTGGGTATTTTTGGATGACTGGGTGAAACAGTGCTTCACATGCATTTTTCTGCTACGAGGTTATGTATTAGTACTCAAGTGTATGTTAAGCACTTCTTTCCAGGGAGACAAGGATATTCTCTCCCAGAATTGGAAGGCAGAGCTGATAGCTTTCATTTTTTTATTAAAAAAAAACTTGCAGTAAGAAAGAGGGATTGATTTCTGTGGTAGCGTCTATGCCTCAGCAAATCCTGAAGATGGCATTGGCCTCCTACTTCTTCATTCGTCTTCTACATCATCCTGTGCTCTCTCATTCCCTGTAGGTGTCTCCTTAGAGGGTTCGTTTCTGTCTTCTCGCTCCCTAAAACATTGTTCAGGAATAGAGATATTCATTAAAACCAGCTAGAAATTTTACTGAAGAGGTTTTGTGTTAGAATAATTTTAGACTACTCTAAGCTGAACTGAAAGTCTACCAAACTGAACTCCTTAAATTAAAGTATTGCTGGTGATGCAGGAGGTGCTTGAGCTACTTTTTTTTCCATAGCATTTATGTAGGGAAAGGGTGACTGGTGTATCTTTTCTCATCCCGCTTTTCTTCCAATGGTCTGTTTCCATCATGAAAATAAACAAAAGGTTTCTTGGAGTGGTAATTCTAAATACAGAGCCTCATGGTGATTTAGGCCAGCAAGGACAGAAACAGCTATAGCGACTCAGAGAAATGAGAGAAGGTCTGGGCTTTGCTTGTCAGGTAGCTGTGCATGCTTGACTGACTAGGGCTTGCTACTTCAGTTCCAAGGTTTGAACGTTTGGGTTCTACCCCAGAGACTACAAAGGTGTCTGGTAATACTGGGCGTATTCCATGAGAAGAGGTGGGAGCCACTAGGGTAGAAACTGAAAGGAGAAAGCGGTGCACACTTGATTTCTTTTTTTCTCTAATGCTTTCTACTCTTACATGTTGATGCTGGAAGGAGAATGTGAACCCTTTATACGTTCCATTCACTTTTCTAGAGAAAGGTACTTAGGTCATCTCATAGTCGTCGTGCTTGTCCACCCGACAGCAGCAGCAATAGGCTAAAACACCAATAACTATAACTGCAGCCACAGCTCCACCATGGTTGCCAGCGTAAAGACCTATGTTCATGGATGCTATACAGGAAGAAAAGAATTACCCCTTTGCAGTGAGAATGGTATCAAATGCTATCAGCACAATCACTGGACTTCAAATCCCACTGCCAGATGTCAGATCTCACTACCAGATCCAGACTGAGTGGAAGCCACATTTATTTGACTACAGCAACTGGAAGGAATTCTGTACTGGGTAGCCGATGAGTCTGCAGGAGCAATTTGTTAGTGATAGGGAGGAGCCCCTGGATCTGAACAACTGCTGTACTTCATCAATACAGTTTAGTTTCAGACTTTGGAAGCTGAGGCCTATCTCACTCTACACATATTTTTTTTTAATTTGTGAACTAACCCTATGAGTTAGTGATTGTTCTATAAGCATGTAAACCAATGCAGAGAATCTGTCTTAATGGTAAAAAGAGCATGCTATTTTTTTGAAAGAAAGCAGAATTTTATACTTCTGTCTCCATTGCCTCCATTAGTCCTTTCCCACTTACATAGGGGACTTCTCTGGTACTGCCCTCCTAGTAAGCAACGCCGTCTCTTATGTGGCACAACGCTGACTGTCATGTTGCAAAGTTCCTTTCCCACGGCATTTGTTGAAGTGCAGATGTAAAAGCCAGAGGTATCCGCTGAGATGTTCTTCAGAGTTATTAGTTCCCCTGTCGTGTAACACGAATCTAGTCCAAAAAAGAGAAGAATTAAAGCAGGGAAGGAAGTGGGGACAGCAGCCCTTCAGTTCTAGCCCAGGGTGGTGGGAGTGATGAGAGGTTATTAAAGCTGATGGATTGCTCCATCTTGCTCAGGACAAACGGAAGTGTGCTGTTTTGATTACAGGGAACATGTGGCATTTGAACATTCCTTTTTGAAAGAAAATTGTAGGTGGGTAAAGAAGTATGTGTGCTTAGTGAAAGCTTTTTTTGCATTGCATTTTGCTGAGAAATATAAGATGGCCCAAACCAGAATCTGGCTTTGAGAACTGGCCATCTGATGAATTAACTTGTAAAGCAACAAAAAGCTCTTCAATCCTCCAGCTCTTAGGATTTCAGATCTGAATTGTTTAGCAGTGGGGAATGTAGCTTTCTAGTCTTGGAGAGGCCGTGCAGGCTGCGAAAATAAATGAAGGAAAAGAAATGCAGTGACACGGCACTGCTGTGTCACTGACGTTTTCTGTTCAACCTAACACAGCTCAGAACCATGTACTAAACTGCTCAGTTTTTGTTTGTTACATCTCCAGCTGACATTTGTCTGTGCAGTCCTTGCTTTTTCCTTGTGATCTACTGATAAAGGTCCAGATTCCTTCTCTAAAAGCAAAAGGCTCTGAATACTTTTCAGTGACTTTCCTGTTTTATTTTCCCTGTGATCTCACGTCTTTCCAGCCCACGCCTGAGACTGGGATTCTGTTTAGTCTCTGCTGGCGCCTAGTGCCAGCTAGTAGAAGAGCATCCACTTTTTTTTTGTTGTTTTTTTCATCTCTACATATTGTCCGTGCTTACTTCTTTTTTTTTTTTTTTTGCAATGTGATGTTTATAGCTGTCAGAGTTGCAGTCTATTACTGAACTGTAAATCGTCCTATATTAAATCAAAAATACTTGACTGGTGAGTCAAATTGGGAAAAATGCGGGTCAGGCACTGTTAATTTTGGAGTGGTTCCTAAGGGGATTCTGCACCCTCTGCAGCACTGGGACTTGCTTAGCACAGAAGGAAATGGCTTGTAGCAACAGCAGGGCATCCAGCCACCTTGGGGCAGAAGGGGACAGTCGGCACGCTACTTGGACATTGGTGCTCTGGCAAAAACAGAAATGAGGTGGAAATGGATCAGAAGAGACTCCTGTCCCAGGGAAGAACAGGATGACGGCAGAAGCAGGCGGCAGCTGCTGCTGTAAATTGACAAATCCCAGTATGGTCAGGGCTGTGCGTGATGCATTGGGACCCCTTAGTGGCTAGTCAAATTAATAAGGTTTGTGTCCCTGGTGACGTTTCATCTTTTGCATAATTTATGCAAGAATTGGTGAGTGAGTGTTGACTATCCTGTTGAGTCTGATTATATTTAGTTTACCTCCTTAGCCATGCTACAATAAAGTAAACCAAAAAGGATAGATTCAGATACCCAGTCTTCCTGGAGTTGAACATACCAGGAATAAACGAAGTTATTTAAAGGAATAAATGAGTCCTTTGTCACTACTACACTTCAAAGTCTATTAAACGCTCATTTCTGTGTGAATAGTTCTACGAAAGGTCCTGTCATGGAAATTCAGTTCCTTTTGTTTTTTTCAGATTCTGACTTAAAATGAAAGTAAATAAAATATTGGGGCCTGTGTTACAGTCATAAAGAACCAGAAGCCTCTTTTATGCTCAAAGCAGGAATGGTGTAACTCCTTCCCATACCACCTTCCTCTAGGTGAGGAGTCATCTCTGGAAAGAAAGTAGCTTCCAGAGCCACCTTTGTCTGCCTTCACCACAGAAAGTGACCTGGTCATTGTTGAGGGAGCTGGATATAAAGACACACCAGTTAGTTAGAAACTTTTATGCTGTTCCCCATGTTATGCCCCCTTAGACCCAGCAATTGAGAAGTAATTATTTCTGGCTGCTTCCAGAGTGACCCAGCTTTCTCGCTAGGTGAGAGCTGAAGTGAAAATCTTACTGACCATTGTTAGTTCAGGTAAAAGTCCTTTTCTCCCTGCTAAGTAACTTGTGAGTGTGTCTTGTATCAAAAGCACAACTTTTCAAAATCCTGGTCAGAGAACTTCCTAGAAAAAGCTTTAAGTGTGGTTTTGTATATGCATTTCAAAATATTTCCAACTCTGATCTACAGAGAGCTCAAAGACTTGATGGCTTTGAATTTCCATACCTTCTGTTGTTTGTAATACACGAGGCTCATTTTGTACATTGAAGCTTTGCCAGGTGTATCTGGGCTTTGGGGAGCCCTCATGAGAAATGCAGGTCAGATTGATTGTCCATATTTTGCTGTCCCCAAGATCTTGCATTCTGGCTTGGCTGGTGCAACTGAAGGAACAAAAAATGAAGGAATTTTATTAATCAGAAGTAGTTTTTTGTTTCAACCTGTCGCCTGCATCTGTGGGTTTTATTCTTGCTAAACAGAGGCTGGTCTTGCACCTACCACATTCTTCTCAAAGGAACTGGAGTAACTTGTCTGTAATTTTTTTCTCCCTTCTTGGCACTGGTTAGCCAAGAAGGAATTGTAAGATGCTTTTTGGGATATGTCTAATACTGTTGAGTAACTCCTCCTTTGATAACTGGAGTATGACAAGCCACAGGGGGAATGAGTAATGACCTGTAACAAGGCAAGGGCTATTAGGAAAGTCAACTATACAACTCTAAATACTATTTTCTACAGTCTGGTATCTAAGGGAGTTGGGTGCTGTAAGCCTTCCACTCTACTTCCATAGTAGTAGGAAAAGACCAAAGATAGAATTGTGGATGATGACTTCCTGGAAAGTTTTTTTCTGTTAGAAAATCTGTTGTATAAACCAATGTGGATATTAGAGGAAGACTGTTTTATCTAATGGTCTCCATCATGCTTACCAAGGACTAAAAGAGCCAAGGTTGCAGTCTGTCTTGGTGGGTCATTCCATAGACGAACATAACATGCATATGTCCCATTGTCTTCCATGGTCACTGCATTGATGGTGATACTGATTATTTACATCACCGCTAAACTGTATACAGTTTTCATAGCCCTTGCCATACTGTACAAGTCCATCAAAATACCTAGTGATAGCATCATCCTCATAGAGAGGGAGGGAAAATGATCAATCTTCTTTTCTTCTCTGTGAGTCTACAACATAACTCAATGGATTAGCCCACTCTTCAGAGAAGAGCAGCTTGGAAAAGAGGGCCTTAAGCTGCCCCAGTTTGCCAAAAAGCCAAAAAACCCATAGAAATTCAAAAGGGACTGGGTTTCTGTCTGGAATCCTCTTCTCCCACCTTATTTGAAGTCAGAGAAAACTGATGTATTTTGCTGGGGCTTACTCACCTTTCCTCTCTATGACAGGACACCGTGAGACTATGTATCTCAGGATCCATATGTCAATCAAATTCCCCTATTATTACCCAAATTCCTTTGCTTTCTTCCAGCAAGGATCTTCAGAGAAGAAACATTTGACAGTTACTGCAAGGAGATCTCCAAAGGCTGCTTCCTCTTTCACTAATTCCCAAGAAGTCAGGAAGAACTTTAGAGGTCTCTTTACCTTCAGATACTCCACGTGAATGTAGGAGACCTCAAGAATCTCTCTGTGTACTATTATCATCAACTTAAAATTTTTTATATAGTATCAACGATATGTATATGTATAATACATATATTTGAAATATACATATCTTTCTATAAAGTATCTGAGTATTTCACATTCGTTAATAGATGTAAACCCACAGTACATACAGTGGTGTATCCTCAATGCACAGATGCAAGACCAAGAGAGAAAAGAGAAGGATGGGGACCTGCCTAGTATCATACAATAGATTTGGGATAAATTGCATCTTGAGTCAGAGCTTCTGTTTGCATAGTTCTGAGATTAAAGAAAGTATTGAAGGAATCTTTTTCTTCCAGTACACATTCCTACCCACAGTCCTGCTTCCATCTCTCCTCCCACGCCTCCTCTTGGATGCCCTATCATATGTTTCTTTATTCAACTTGATTTACCGCACTATTGATTCTCCTCCAGACAACAAAGTCTCCTGAGGAAATAGAAGCCTCAGTTTTAAAATTACAACGTTCTTCCCTCATGCCACCTGTATTTCCTTGGTAGGTGCTTCCACAGTGAGGGCATGAGCAGTTGCCAGAACTAGGAAGAGAATAAATTCTGCAGTCAGCAAAATTAACGACATCTGGATTCCACATTATGTCTCTTCGGCTGTCTTACATGCCACAATAACCCCATATCCTCTCTGTCATCCATGATATTCCCCACGGAACAAGAGGTGATGTATGCTGTGGCTGATTGACTATAGGAAGGATGCACAGGATGGCAAAGAGCTAAGCCCTGCTTTCCGTTCCTCCCTTCCCTCTTCTTTACTTTGGACATATATTGGCATGAAGTTTATAAAGATTTTCTTTTTTATTTTTCTGAGCCCCCTTTCAGTGTGACTGACATCCTTTGACAGTTCTAAATGTAAAAAGGGAGACAGATAAACATAATACAAGTGCATCAGCAGTCTTAAGGATTCAGGCTAAACTAACAAATTGATATTGTCAAATTTCAGGGATCAGGAAAACTGTCAAATAACTTGCCTCAATCCAAGTCCATAGAGATGTGACATTTTGTGCTAGGGAATCAAAACCTGTTCATGTAATGCCCTGAAAAGAGAAAAACCTAGAAAAGCAAAGAGAGCTTGAAAGAAACAAGAGAAGAATAGCTATTCGGTTTTAAAAATGAGTAGGGTAGTCACCTTTCTCCAGGAACCGTAGCTCCTGCCTGTGGAGCACAGGAATAGCTGAGAGTTGAATAAAACAGAAATCCCTCTGTGCCCTGGTGAAGCATGCAGGGCACAAGATAGGTGTTTCTTGTACGCTGTGTTCCATTTGATTTGATGCTTAATTCATCATATCTGAGCATTAGCTAGTGGCAGGTCTTAGTTATTCTCAGAATTGGGCTGGAGGTTTACCTCTGCCCTGCCATGGATGACCTTCATGCCTGTGGGAACCTGTGTTTAAAAACATCTGCTTTCTCCTTACAGTTTGTGTGGCGTTTGGTTTTGTTTTATTTTTATGGCACCAAATGGAATAATTTGAAAAAAATCCCAAGTCGGAAACCAGTTAAAGAAAGTGCAGGCAGGCAAGAAAGGGAGTGCTGCTGAGAGNCATCTGCTTTCTCCTTACAGTTTGTGTGGCGTTTGGTTTTGTTTTATTTTTATGGCACCAAATGGAATAATTTGAAAAAAATCCCAAGTCGGAAACCAGTTAAAGAAAGTGCAGGCAGGCAAGAAAGGGAGTGCTGCTCAGAGACACTGCCATGGCAAAGAAGAACATGGTCCAGTAAGGAGGAAAGGGGAGGAGGGCAGAGATGTACGATGTCCCTGAGAGGGGCACGCTGTGTGAGGTGGTGAAGGTTTGCTTCTGAAAGAACCAGGCTGAGTCAGTGTTCCCTGGAGACGATCTGACTGAGAAGTGGCCCTCTAGCAAGCTTTGGGTCCTCGTTCTGCCATATATCTGTCCAGATTAGATCCATAAGGAAATGTAATGTGCAAGGGGGAGAACAAAGGACATGTAGATTCCACCTTGAGTTGCAAACAGATTTGTGAGTACATGCTTTTTCAGTCAGGTAAAGACCACAGCCGCATGCATTAGGTCAATAAGACTAAGCCATTTGCAAGTTGAGCCCTACCAGATCCTGGACTGTAACAGCAGTGAATGATAGTATCCCTTAGAAAATAACAGCATAGGGACCCAAAATATTCTGTTGTCACTGTGCTAGGAACTTGCTCGTAGCAATTCAGGTACTTGTATAAGGGTAGCGTGGGACAGTTGGCATGGAGATCTGCTCCCCCTCAGGAGAGGCAAAAGTTTCTGTAACATTCTGTAACATCTTCCCGGATCCAATCTATTCTCCATAGCAAATGATCCTTCAAGTCTTTTCCTAGAAATGGCCTACACTTACAGAACCTCTGCATCGTCCTTCTCCTGAGAGGAGTTTGATGGGAATTTTCACAGCAGCAAATCCTTTCCCTCCCCTGCACCCCTCTTTCCTTGCTGCTGGGCAGGGATGCCCTCCCTTCCACAGCTGTCTTCAGAAGAAGCTTCAGACATTTTCAACAGGAGTACAAAGACTGCCTTCTGCGCTTGCTAGCTTCCTGCTAAGGAGAGGCAGATGAGTGACCAGAGCAGGATGCTTCTAGACAAAGCTCCCACCTTTCTGCGTTCTTCGTCCCATAATCAAGTTGTGCTCTGGTCTTGCACAGTTAATCAGTTAAGCGTGTGTTTTGTTCTCTTCCTCTGGGACATGGTGGTAGTTGTTTCTGTTCTCTCAGGGATGGAGTCATTTACAGCTCCTGACAGCTATGAGAAGGAAATGAGCAGGGCAAAGTATTTCTAGCATGGTTTTATTGCAGCCACTCCCAGGTCTTTCTCTGCTCTGGAGCACCCAGTGCAAGGGCTGTGTTTGCATAGACCCAGGGCTCTTTCTGACTTCGATTTTCATTGTGCCCTCTATATGAGAGACCCCTATGAAAGATTTCTTGATGCCTGTCGCGACTGGATAGAGATGCTTTCCTTCGTTTAGGTGAAAAGCACCACCATCTGTACTAGGAGATGGAGCAAAACCTATTTCCTGATCCTTTTGTCGCTCAGCAACTGGTTCTACCAGGCTTGGTTCACTGCCGGGTCATTAACTCAGCCCGGAGGCAGAGAAGAGACTGCCCAACCGTAAGGCTTCCCCTCACAAGTGCTTTTCCTTCTTCCAATTGGACGACTCAAGTCCTACAATAAATGAGATCTTTGTTTTTTCCCCAAACATGTCTTCAGTGCAGTCAGGGAACAACAGCTGAATCAAATATCACGTACAAGCCCATAACAAGCAAGACTGCTCATTCATCTGTTGCTATCACCATAATGCCTGATGACTTCTGATGCTCTGCTGTTTTTCATCGAGGTCATCTCTTTCTGGCTCCCATTCCTCCCTTGTTAGAGCTCCTTCTGGCTCTTGGGGAAGGTGCACAGTTTCATTCTGGGATGCCGTTTATGCATTTATGCCAAATCATGCAGATTTCCTCCTTCCCCCTTCTCAACACATTTCACTCTGTCACAAAGTCACCAACAGCCAGCTAGTCACAATCAGCATGTCTAAAAATTGGGGTTTATTCTTCAGGGGTTGGGGTTTTTTTTTCTGAGAGAAAACAGAATCTATTCAAAGTACAGCTGAAGGGAGGAGAGGGCCAATTCTGAAAGAACTTCAGAAAAGGAGAAAGGGCTGTCCTGGGTTCGGCTATGATAGAGTTAATTC
>VZSC01017633.1:20339-60011 GCA_013398225.1 Steatornis caripensis | reverse complement strand
GTTGTGGAGTCTCCTTCTCTGGAGATATTCAAAACCCGCCTGGATGCATTCCTGTGCAACCTGCTCTAGGCTAACCTGCTTTAGCAGGGGGGTTGGACTAGATGATCTCTAGAGGTCCCTTCCAACCCCTACCATTCTATGATTCTATGATTCTATGATTCAAACTGTTTCCCCTTTCTAACTATAAGATATTCTGAGAGTCCAGCACTTTTGAAAATCCATCCTTTATTCAGGTACCTGAATAGGAAATCTGATCTCGGGTAGGAATAGTGAACTCTGGGAAACTTAGACAAAGTTTCCATGCCACTTTCTGTAACATCTTGTTAGCACCTTTTGATTAATAAATTATGATGGAGTCTACAAAATTTCAAGATCTTAAATGGCTAGTATGTATTCATAACAGAATAACACTTCACTACAGTTTTAATATGCATATTTACATAAAGTAACACATACTATCTAGCAAGCCCTTAGAAAGAGAACTTGATTATAGGCATAGGTTCTCCAGGGATGAGCTAAAGACTTTCAGTTTCCCCTTTTCCCCCATGTCCACACAACCCCTCTGTCATGCTCCTCTGGATAGTACTTCAGCAACTCAGCACTCCCCATCTTCTTCAGGTCCTCCAAGGGCAGGACAATACCCCCAACACTGGAAAGCTCAGCTTCTCCATTTACAGCACAGTTGCATCCCCCCCAACATGTATGTAATTAATACACTTCCATGAAACAGTTCCACAGGTCTTTATGCTAACACATTCATGCAAAGTCTGTAATAGCAAACAGTGATCCAGCTGAACATAAATGTTCCTCAGAAGTATCCCACAGGGCAATGCATGTTCCAATCCTTCATCAAGAGATATTTGCTGTGTTTTTCAATATGGGGTCACATATCCAGATATTCTCAGAAAATTAATCTAATCTATATACAAGTAATACTGAAACTCAGACTTAAAACCAGTACAAACGAAAATGAAGACCTAGGGATGTCATGATTTTCAGCACACTGAACTGAGATCAGCAAAGCATTAGTTATAAGTAATATGGCCCCCAGACTTTCTGCAATCAGAATAAAATACAAGGCTAATTAAGGATATATTATATGACAGGTGCCTTTTGATATCCTTCAAAACAATTTTAATCTAATGAAGATCTCGCTATGTTCAGTAACATTAAGAGAAATTTAAGGAATTTTATCCTAAAATAATGTAGTTATTTATTTTCTCTACCATCCATTAATATAAACTGAGTATTCAGCAATTAACGCTATAAAAAATTTTAAAAGCCACTGAAAATCAGGTATTACTACTGAAATGCTTGGTTCAGCAAACAAGGAAGTGACATTTCCCTTCTGTAAAATAACAGGTTTCACACTATTAACCTGTGCTCCAAATAACTTTATGTGGATGGTTGCCATAGATGAACTAATTGGAAAAGAGCCAAGTACCACTGTCCGTGAAAGCTAACAATGCCTGTTTTCAAATGCTCCGGCTGAGTAGTAATTCAAGCTATTCCCTAAAGAATGACACACAATATTAAAGAAGCGAAGCGTCTCAGAGCATCTACATACCAAGGTGTTATTATTCAGATCCATCTTCCCAGTAAAGGGCCCCCACGTTGTTCCAACCGGAAGCTGCTGCCGGCTCTGAATCTTGCGTTCCCCGTCTTTCTGGACCACCTCCAACTCTCCTGCAAACAAAGGAAACAAGCAGTGTTGAGAGTACTTTCACTTGTGCCTTGACAACAACCACCTCTGCCTTTGTGTCGGCTTTACACGCACAATGTTCTGAGGACCCATATAATGAGAATTAATTATGCTTGTCTGAAAAACAACTGATCTTGTCATCCTGCAAAAGAAAAACAAACCTTTTTCCCTTATAATTATATTCAAATTTGGTTTGGAAAGTCCCGTTCCCTTCTTGCATCTTTTCACACACATTAGAGTTTGAAGGCATTTTTATTCAGAATAGCGGTTTCCCAAAAGTTCTTAAGAAATGCTGAGGAGGGGGGACACGATAGGGGAAAGAAGAGAGTGCCGTAGCACCCACACCTGGTGCATTGACCTCCTTGATGCATTTTGCCGTCAGAAGACCACATTCTGAAGCATTCAACTACTAAAAATTTGAGAGACATACTTTATAATGATATAAATAAAAAAAACCTCTACTGATTTTGAAGAAACTACTAAAAATATTTACTACAATTATAACTATAAGGATTTTAAACCAAGTGAGGTTTTACAGGCAGTAACATTTCAGAATTAGACTCAAAATAATTCAAATTATTAGCTTAAGTTTTTAACAAAATATACGTAAAAACAATAGGGGAAGGGTATAGCGCAATTTCCAAAGCAAATTTTATTTTTGAAAGTAAGGACTTCAAAATTAACCCTTAAAAGTGAAATTATTACATTCGCTCCCTTTAACTTTTCTAGGGTTTTCCAGTGAAAAGAGAAAGAATAATATGCAATTGATCATCACTGTAGAAGGAAAAATAAAATCCAGTCACCACTTTTCTCTCCAATATTTTTCTCTCTTCATTTGAGAATTAAAAAAAAAATACTCTGCACAACTCTTCTTTGAGATCAGTCTCTTCAATCAGCCTATTTTTTTATGAACAAATGCTTCAGTTAAAAATGTAGTAACAGTTGTGCTTAGATACACTATTTATAACACTTTTCTAAACCAATTCAAATAAATTCTAGTTTCAAATTTTTAGGAGGATAACAAGAGGGGACTGGTCTGTGCTGTTCTTGTCAGATGTTTAAATGATTTTTTACGTGTACTTTTTACACGCACTTCCAAGCTTTGGCCTTCCTGAAGGCAGGCAGAAAATCTGTTGTCATTCTCAGAAGCAGCAGAGCTCGCGTCAACTTCGCTGTAGCCATGGTTTCTCCAACCTGTTTTCCCTGCCTGCTAAAGCCCCCTCCTCCCTTTCCACACCAACCAGACGCAACAGTAATTCCTGCCTTTTGCATCAGCACGTCCCTTCACAGCAACTCTACCCCAAATGAGGACGCTGCTTTTCCACAAACAGGGTCGAGTCCAACCGTGCAAGAAGTCAACTTGTCCCAGATTTAGAACTGGCAGTTGTTGTGAAATGAACCTTGGGCCGGAGGAAGTGAGTAACTCCTCCTGGCTTACAGGCAGTCTCCACAGACTTCCCCGAGGTAACCATTCCCAGAGATGCCTGGATTTATGTTACAGCCAGGCTGTGAAGGTTTTCCTTGTCCACAGGGGTTAATCTATCTATCATCTCGACTGTTTTCCAAAGAGAAGACTTGGCTCCAGTTTCCATTTTCAAGCACAGAAATCTAAATTTCACCTCTGAGTGTTGCAGATTACAAAACTACTCTACGTAAAATTGTGCATCAGATCCTTCCTGCAAACTGGAACAAATCTGGGAAATAGAGCTGTATCAGTTTACAAAAGCTTCTGTGTACGCGGGTGAGTCCTCATCATGACAGTGCTATGACATTTTAAAAGGCAGTATGACAGCAGGAAAGCTTATTGGATTAATTATATCTAATTTACATGAGATATATATGCATCCAAACAGAAACAAAAAAAACAACAAACATTTTTTGCTCTTACGGTCACATTGTTACAAATTGTATTACCTTTAAAAAAACGTCTATATATGTTAATTATGGAAGAGAGAAACCATTTTGGTATTGCAAGGTAACACGTAGATCACTTAGGCATACTGCAGCATCTTCTCTCTACATAGAGATGAAAACTGTAGCATTTGCTTGCTTTTACACACTAAAAACCAGCCATGTCTATGGACATGTCACATTTAACTGATACCAGAGGAATCATGAGAATCTTTGAAAACCCTTTTAAAAAATAATTCAGCCTCCCTTTCTGCCACTGACATTTTTCATTTGAAAAGAGTTCAGACACAGTCAAACAGTGACTCCTTATCTGTACCTGTGGATTTACAAGCAGGTCTGTCTTTTAATGGATTAAGAACGACAAACTTAGGGCAGATCATCCAGTGATATCCGAAAACCTAAGTTTTAAGGCACACATCGTTACACTTTATACTTCAAATAAAATCAATAACATGAATCTTATACCTGGTAAGTAGTTCAGGTTTGAGGTAAACATAAAAACAAGCAATTATTTTCCAAAACTGTATTTTTTTCCTCCAGTTGATAAATAAGTTAATATGGCTCCTTTCTCTCTTTTGTTCTCTTTTGTTACAAGTTGTAGTTTGAGCAACACATTTCCAATACATATGACTACATTGAAATGTACTACACATGGGGTAGCATCATGCTGCGTTGTACCGAAGCCGCTGCAATTTCCCCTCCGCCCAGAACAACATGAGAAAGTACTAGACTGCAGACAGCATTACAAAACATTTTAGTGCACAACCTTCCTGCTTCCCTTGATCAAAGTTCTCCAAAAAAGATACGCGTCTCTCTGGTCACCAAGACCAGCAGCCATTTTAATGCTATGGGTGAATGTTAAGAGCTGGGAAGGACAATTTGCTCGTATGTTTTCGCAAACACAGACATTTTGGCTATGCTTGTACAAGGTGCTGCACATTACAATTTGACCCTTGGCAAAGATTTTTGGTTTTCGTTGAAAATCTTTGTTTAGGGGAAAAAATGAACACTAAGAGAGCTGTAAGTTAGAAAACCACTGCGCATTAGGGTGTACAAGCATCTGCTAAGATTATTTTTTCTTCCTACCAGAGCCTGCATCTTTTGTAAAATCCCTGTATACGTTCCTTTGTCTGCCCTAAGCAGGAAGGCCGGGGGCTGGTACAACGGTTTGTAGAAGAAAGATTACAAATGTCACTGTTAAAAATCCTCTCCTGATTTCCCTCGACCCCAGAGTAAGGAGCATGCGTCTTTCCTGCATTCATTTACAACATTTTCCTCCTCTGAAATTTCGTATTTGGTGAACGGTACTGAAACTGCAGTGACAGGCCTGGTCTCCCGCTGATGAGAACGGGGCTGTCCCCCGCTCACTGCTGGCTTCCCACGAGGACACTGGTTTAAGCGGTGCCATACTTGTGGCCCCGAGTAACGAAAACTCAAGGGAGTTTTCTGGGAAAAGAGAACCTCATTCTGTGACTCTCAATTAAAGGAGTTTGAAAAATGTGTCAGCAAGGCAAGATTTTCCCCTTCAGCCTCAGAAGTTGTTCAGATGTAAGCGAGAAGTGCTCTCTGCAGTTACCATCCCCTGCACAACTGGTCAGGATCTTCACAGATTACATCGGGAGAAGGAAGAGGAGCAGAGATTTTATTGCTTTATCACCACTTGCAGTAAGAAGTGTAAAGACTCAGCAGGCAGTGACTCTTCACAGGTGCTTGTCCATGGAGATCCCAATGAGCAAGGAGAAAAGGAAAGAAAGGATGAAAAACTGCTGCAGCTTCCGTTAATCCATGCTCCAGCACAAAGGGGCAGAAAATTCTGTGCCAAACAGAGTTAGGAGTTGCTAGTGATCAGCAAATGCAAGAGACTACCTCAGTACTGAACATAATGTTCCTTCACGTAACAGCAAATTAGAATATACAGAACTCATTCACACCCCTGGGATAAAGTATGTCATATACTTCATCATTCCTATGGCAAAGGCGAGAAGCAGTGGTATTTTGCTGTTTTCATCCTAGGCTTGTCAATCATCCGATTGAAAAGGACAGCAAGAAGCATAATGGAAGCAGCACTAAGAAATGTAAGTAGAGAGGAAGTGATGCTCTGCTTTTAATTTTTGCAAGTTAGGTAAAAAAAATTACTTGACAGATATTCCATTTAGTGATATTTACTTCCCTTCTCCTTGCTACAGAGTAAATATTTTTTTTTCAGCTTGTTCTTCAGGAACACGCTTATTTCCAGCTTGCTGAGTAAGTTTATACAAAATATTTGAGACACATAGTATGGGCTAATCAATTTTGGTAAAAGATAATGCTGTTAGTGCTGTGGGCTGTTTCTCTTATCTTGTTGATGTAGCATACTTTTAAAGTCTGTGATTACTCAAAGACTTATGATAGCTGCACTGTAAAAGAAGCCCCAAGTCATGACTCACTAGTACAGCTACAAAACATCCCATGGCTTTTAAGATATTAGGCCACCTTGGTGGATACAAAATCAGAATGAAAGGACTCAATTTAGGTTTCTGTTCTTACATATACATATTGTTTCAAGGATGCCATATAGGGCTTGCATAAAACAGAAGCCAGAGGTCACTTTAGCTTTGTCTTCCTTCACAGCAAAATCAGAATCATTTCAAAAACTCCACAAAACATGTAGTGTACACAGGAACCCAACAACAGACTTTGGCCTTTAACAGGATTTGACCACGGTTTGTATACCAGAAGAATTCACCTATACATAGTATTTCTGAACAAAATAATACTGGCTTTCAACCATCTACGCACAATCTAGAATAAGACATAAAGGAGTGTACATTTGAAGGTGAATGATGAACAGTGTTTTGGGGGAGAAAAAGTGAACTACTTTGTTCAGAAATAAGTATATCCAGAGTTATACATGTTTAACATTTCTAAGCAAGTCACTGCTAGCTTTGGCAGTAGCTTTTTTTTATCAGGAATAGCTTTCTAAGTGGAGTCAGTTAAAAAGAATGAGTAAGCTCTTTCTCTGCTATAATTAGAGATTGGTTATTTGACATCATGGGGCTTTACCAATTTCCACTAGCAAATGGCTCCTTCTTTGCATATTTCCAGTGCACAGTCATCTGTCTCTCTAATGAATATTTTTGCATGGCAGAGAAATCTTCTGTGTTGTAGTTTCAAACAAACTGCTCTGATGTCAGAGCAAGTTAAAAACACTCTCAGTTGTTCTTAAGCGCTGCCCAGCCCAGAGCCCAAGATCTGCCTGCCATCCTGTATGTATAGGAAGAACCTGGAATTAATATTTGACTGGTGATTAACTCCGTTATAACAAACTAATATGTGTACAGTTGCACACAGCAGTTCACTGATACAGGAGAACTACCCCATTGCCACTTCTGTGATTCTTAACAAGGTAGCTCCAACATTAAGTGCTCATACACTTGCTTGGCAGACATAAACTGCATTATTGAGATACCTCCTCTAAATTCTTCTCCCTCAATTTTCAAGTCTCTGAGACATAACACACACTAAACTACAGTTTTGAACATAAACTTGAAATACGACATTCTCTATTCAAGTACTCCAGTCAAACCCTGATAAATCAGGCTGGCCATGCAGTGATCTTATCCTTTCTGACTCTTTAATAAATCGAACCTTGTAAGTTCACGCTGTTGGAAGTTGTCACTAAATGAAATTGTGACCTTATCCGATGCGTGAACTTATCCTGCTGACAACTACATTTATTGTGTGGATAAGCATGGAGGAAAAAAAAGACTTTTGATAATTGTGATCTTAGCCATATGCAACTCTAACAGATGGGATCTTGTTGATGTTCCATTAATGATTTGTCTATGATGAGCCTCTACTCAGGGTAAAAATAAATGTTCTTCATAGGTAAGTGGTAGGGGGACTGGTAAGCAGTATGAAAAGTGCACAGAGAAGTACTGGCTGACAGCAGTGAATCAGAAGCTATTAGCCTAACACAAGGAGCTTTGAATTAGCTTGTAATTGAACTGGAAAAGATAACATAATAGAGGTGGCAAAACAGAAACATTCCCTTTCCACAGGACTCATTCAGTAGCCAAAACTCTGAAACAAGTAGCTGAGAGTCTGAAGTAGTAACCCAAAATATGCTCAGCCATGGCACTTCATGATGAATGAAGGAACATTGCATCCCCTTCCAGCACTGACTAAATGGTGGCCACTGCTGTTGTGAAGAACGTTGTTGTAACAGGCAATTCACAGACTCACAGCATAGTTTGGGTCAGAAGGGATCTTTAAAGGTCATCTAGTCCACCCCCCCTGCAATGAGCAGGGACATCTTCAACTGGATCAGGTTGCTCAAAGCCCCATTCACCCTGACCTTGAATGCGTCCAGGGATGAGGCATCTACCACCTCTCTGGGCAACCTCTTCCCATGTTTCACCACCCTCATTGTAAAAAAATTCTGAAAATGGCACCCCATCTCACATTACGGTGTTTGTCTGTCATCATGTTACCTAATTCTCACATCTCTCCACAACGGATAGCACTGTACCCGTCTTGCAGTGCGCTGACTCTGGAGTGAGAAGATCTGGGTCGTGTCAGGGTACAATCTATTTTGCAGCACTGCAAGTCTGCTGTGGGATATAACAACCGTAGTTATCTTACTAGAAAGACACATATACATATGAAACAAGTTCACACTGAAGTCCGAAAAGTAATGGACTAAATTACAAGCAATCTTCAAACCAATGTTTACAATTTGCTTTGCAACTAAAATTGCATTCACAGGGGTCTTGGCAAAACCAGAGGTTATTTAGGTTGTCCAGAAGGAAAGGCAAAATTTAATTTTGCTGTCCCAAAGACAAGAAAATAGGGCCAGGTCACTGTTAGCATGAGAAGGATGGAAGCAGGAACAGACTTGGGACTGAAAGCTGAGAAAACAGCTATTCTGCTGCCACCGAGGGGGTGGAGGGTTTCTGAATGGAGCAGCCTTCTTCCTTTCTCTGAAGTCACTGCCACCCCTCATCAACTCCTCCCCCTAACATTGATCCTCCCTGGTCCCATCTCTCTTAAGGAGTAGACTCAACCAGACCTTTTAGCACAATGGTCATGAGGGAAGTAGACACAAGGATAACCCACAGGTAGTTATTGCTCTAAGCTACCACTCTCCTATGCTTAGAAGCAAGTCTAGATAGCAAACACAACGCAGGAGAAGCTGCCACATGCCTCTTCATTCCTAACTGAGCTGCCCAGCCCAACGTTGCCTCATCTTGCCAATGTTCCCACAGGGCAGCTGTGCACGCTACGTAAGGATGACAAATGAAAAGGCTTCTCCATTTTCTGTAACAAAAATCTTGTTACTCCCTACCTTTCTTCAGACCCTTGAAAGTCAGAAGTAGAGTTTCTTTATCTCTCCTACCTGCTGCCAGTACTGCAAATGGCAGAGAGTGCATGTGCTATCCTTATCTGCAACAGCGCTGTCCTACAATGGACAATAAAGAGAGGGAAAGAATACTCTGAAAGTGAGGATAGGGAAAGACTAGGCAAAGATTTTCAGAAAAAAAGATCACAGAAAGAGGGAGGAATAATACATTTTAAAAACAAGGCAAGAGAGAGGGAGTCTAGGGAAGGAACAATTTGAAGACCCAAGTTGGGTCTGAAGAGGATACAAAGACACAGCCTGGAAAAATGGGAACAGAAAATATTCAAGAAGAAGAGTGATGCAGAAACCTTGCCAGAGTGAGAGAAGACATATACACTTCCAAGACTGAAACAGAAGGGCAGAAGTGCATGAATTCATATTTAGAAGAAGAATGTAAACACTATTACCCTTTTTTAGCCAAGGCACGTGTGCCACTACAGTGCTTAATTCATAAGCTGAACCACCAAAATCAGGTATATTTACTAATACCTTATTGCTCAGCTGAACCCTGGCTAAACTGAACGCTTACAGTGTTTCTACACTGCACCCAGTGATGTGATTTCACCCGACATCTGGTCAAACCCATTCTCTACCTCCAAGCAGCGAGATCACCACGTAGGCTACAAAACTTTTCTAAGGAAAAGTTTCATTACTGGTTAGTTAGTTTATACTAGGCTCCAGCTATGACTGCCACACTGACACAGTACTCCAGCCTGGCTGATGTGATTGTAGGTATAGGTACATAAGCTGCTCCAGACTCCCAACTGCAATGCAGACCTAACTTCAGTGATGTGAAGGTGCACTGTCTCACAACACAAGCACAGTTTTCAGAGACCATAGTTTCAAAAGAAGTGTGTGCACTGACACTTCAAAAATTCAAAATTGCACTCTATTGGTAAAGTCTTTATTTGCTTATATGAAATGAACATAAAGGAAAAAAACCCAAAACATTCCTGTAGTGCCTCACACTCCTGTAATCTACAGAACTTAGTAGGAACACAAGATCCCATCCCAGGTTAGAAACGCATAGACTTACAGTGATGAACACATCTGCATCAATTTGAAATGACAATGCAACTTCTAAATTTTGGGGGGCCTAGGAGGGTGAGCGATTAATTAAATACATGTTAAATAGCACATATATCGAGTAACTACTAAAGACACAGCAATGGAAAGCCACGTAACAATTATCCATCAAGCATACCATTAAAGTAATTTTTAAGGCTTAAGCTGAACTACAACAAAAAGTACTGTTTTTTCTTGGAAGTCAAAAAGGAAGGAGTATGTAATGAACACTGCTGCTAGAGTTTGATGTAGTAGAACAGACACTTATACACTGTATAGACTTCCCCTTTATTTGCACTGCTTTGTTGAACTTAAAGAAACCGGCTCAATGAAAAAAATGAAAGAGACAGAAGTAGAAAGAAAAAGATATTTACTCAAGATACGCTAAGAAATACCAAAGATATGTTCATTTGCTTCAAAGCCAAGTTCCATATAATATGAAAAATACTTGTTCGTATCAGCATCTAGTCTACAGACAGAGGCAAAATAAACCCAGCCATCATGGCAAAATCCTGATCCTGTGATGAAATTAGAAGAAACTATCTTTAGTTTTCAGTCTACTCACTACACGAGCAATTTATACCTCTGTTTTTAAAGTCTGAATGTTATGCAAGAAGAAAAAACATTTTTGTCTTTCTCAGTATTTTTCCATCTTCACATTTGGATGCAGTTCGGGATGTTTGTTCCTCCTTGCATGTGTTGTGATAAAACTAGAGTAGGAATATAGAAATACAGAATAATACAGAAAATACAGAAATACAGAAAAATACAGAAAATACAGAAAAAATACAGAAAAATACAGAAAACATATCCCAAAAGGCAACCAGCGCAGCTGAAGAGCCCTCCCTGCCATTTTTTTGTGAGAGGAATACTCTAAACTCCATCCTCACATGGACTCTCCATACTGGCAAAAATGATTCCCAATTATATTCTAACACTGTGCAGACTCAGTGGGCTGAGTAGGTACTTTATCCCTGCTACATGTAGCTTGCACAGCTTTGCTCCCTCTCTCTCCATCACAAATACACATGATACAGAAATGCCAGACTTGGCAAGAGCAGCTGATGATATTACTGAAGGGGGTTTTCTTGATAAGATCATCATCTGTTTCTGGACTCTTGGGTACACTCCTTTCCTCAGCAGAGGAACAGTCGCCCCTGATAAATGTCCCTTTGTGTGCGGATTCTCTCCCGATACATGCAAAGACATTTCAGTCCTGAGTCTGTTTGGGTTTTTGTTGTTTCATATAGCTCAAATACTGTTAGAGGTATATGGAGCACTGTATGTAAAGCAACAGAAAGTGGACACAATTGAAAATACAGCTTATGTAACTCAGACGGAAGCCTTTCCTAAGATAGATGCTATTCTGCAGGGAGAGAATTAAACATTTCACCAGGACTTTTTGGAATCCTTTTAGCCAAAAGGTGCTAACATTTTCTTCTTTACAATATTATTTGCACAAATATATATGATATTTAAATAAAATAATTAATAGACATTTTTATATTTACCCAATATTGTTGGATTTCTTTTTTACTTGGAAAAAGTGAAAAATACCAAGGTGGCCTGCATTGTTAGTGAATGCAGAAAGCTACTATAACTTTAAAGTTAACTTAATATAAAGACTGCTGTATTAATATTGACATCATGAAATGTATTAAATAAATAAAAATGTTTGGAAAGTATTCCTTTTAACTCTAAAAGCAAGAGCAGTGAGATCATCTGTGACTGTATCTGTGGTGTCTTCTCAGTTTACAGTACTTATGCTTAGAGATAGAAGGATCTATTTTCATCTCTCATTTGCGTAACAGCAGATGAGTTATTTGCTTTCTATCAGATATGCATGCTCAGAGCTATGAAACCACTGCTTAGGTGCTGATTTCTAGTTCAGAGTATGTGAGCCGAACTGCCCAAATGTCTTGCAAAAGAAGCAGATGCTTTAACATGATTTCCCTATTTCCTTTCAATGTTCACAACAACTTTCTGAAAGAAGGAGAGTACCAAGAAAAAACAAAGAATCTCATCAAAGACTCAGATTTATCAGTATTTAGTGTGACCACCCAAAAGATCTAGTTACTGTTGAGATTAGGAAGGCAAGGGGGAACTTGGACAAAGGGAGATTGAATGCCATGCTCCACTGCATGCATGCAATATATAGTTCCATCCATTATAATTATAATTTATATGAAAAGTAACATTTTTATAAATAGAGATAAATGTAGTATAACTCTAATGTACAATACCCAGATGCAAATTAATCATTTCTTTGCACTTGCTGGGGATGGCCATGCATAACAGACACATGGCTCTGCACTGCTCCAGCACTCATGAGTTATATGTGCTTATCTACATCTACTATGATCAAGTACCAGCAATGACCAACACAGCTTTTTAACACTGTTGCCAGACAGGAATTGACTGCTGGTTTTGGACATGGACCAGGGTACCCTCACTTGCTCCTTCAGTGCCTCAGTCTGGACTATCACACTGCTTTCACATGCAGCTATCGCATCTGAGACTTTGAAGCTGATAGAGTGATACCCATTTATAAGGCAGACTTGTAACTTTGAGTGAAATAAACCGTCGAACAGAGATTGAGCGCAAGTCCTGTGCACTACCTAAATCCTACTCTGAGGCTTACATAAGACTTAAGTAGAATATTGGTCTTGCAGCAGCCTTTTGTACAGAAATGATCTTGACCTTCATATGAGTAAAGTCCCAGGGGCTTCATGTGTGTAAAGCATATCCCAACTTGGTTTGCTTTACCACTTTCCCCTTTGTGAGTGCAGGCTTTGAACACTGAATTTCTGCTTGGACACATGCAGTGGTGGGAGAGCCCAAGGATCAGGCACGGCTGGCACATGTGCCTGTTCTGCAGCAGGAGGACGTAGTCTGTCTTTCTCCTGGAGAATGAGCTCCTGAGATTGACTCTTCACATTCTGTACTTCACCTCTGTAAACAATGACTGAGAACAAGTCCACATGCTCTATGGCCTTAATGGAAATTTCAGCCTAAGCAAGAAGCTCAGGGGCTCAGAATGAGTCGGCGCTGGCAACAGGAGCCCTAACTTCCCCTAACAGTCGCAATCGCTGCTTCTGAAAACTTCACACAATACTTATAAGAAATTTATTATTTTGAAGAAGTAGGAAAACATTTCTGGCAATGCACAGACATTAAGACAGAGATTAAACAGGCAGGGTCAAAAAATTATACCTCAGAATATATCTGGGCTACAGAATTGTTTTGTTTTTGAAGCATTAAAACTGCCTCTATATGATGATATTTAAAAAATACTGATGTCAATTTATAACAGATTATTACTATCCTGCAATGGTGATGTATTGTAAGAATATAAGAAATATAACCTGTTACTGAGTATTAAGTACATAGAGTTAAAACAGTTAAGTACATAGGAAAAGATCATACTGAAAAGGCTGCAGGTTGACATCTTCATTCTCCTGCTATTAAAATTGGTGGTTCACAAAATTAAATACACCAGCGTAAAACTCCCTTAAAAATATCTGCTCCTTCTCTTCCTCCCCAATAAAAAAAAAAAAAATCACAAGCATCAATGCAAAGAGAAAAGTTCTGGTTTAGCCATGACTATTATTTTGATGTACACAGATACTTTTCAACTTAACTATCCCTTTCTGATAGTCACAGACAATTTGTTGTATAAGGAATCATGGAGAAGGGCAGGTTTTTTCTACCTTTTGTTTCCCCCCATTTGTTTTCATCTCAGTTAACAAAGTACATTAACAGGATACGTAATGCTTTAACTTAAAAGGATAAAAAATCTAGACAAACAAGCCCTACTTTTAACATACCCAGTGGTATAGTCAGTGGCTTGAAAACCAAGCCTTCCAACATTAGAAAAACTTGAACTTCCATGCAGCCCCCTTGAGCCCTGGACCACTCTTTTGTGTATTCCAGGACGTCAGCATAAAAGTTGGCTTTCTATGCCATTTCCTGTCCCCTAGACACTGCTTACTTGTCCAGCTCATCTGCCTCTCTCTGTATTGCCTTCTGTGGCCTCACTATTTCTCCTCAATGGCAAGTATTAGGTCATACCCAAGTTCCCAGTGACTGCCTCCAACAATGCCCTGAAGTAAATATCAGAAAAACAAGAGGAGCAAAGCACACACGGTTTTTATCCAACAACTGGTTTCTAACTTATCACAGACCATCTGCCAGCCAAGTCTAATCTGCCCCTTCAGATTCCCAAAAGCTGTTCCTACCCTCACCAGATGCAATTCAGAAGTTGACAGTCTTTCATTGATACCTATATCTTGTCTCCGTCATCAGATACTGTCATGAGTCTAAACTTTTCTATTCTCTTGACTGTACTCATCACAGAAGCGCAATACTCCAAAGAAGATTAAGTTATTCTACCAAAAAACTGTTATGACTCAGTCTGGACATCCCCAGCACACTGGGCAGACTTAGCAGTAGTTGTGTTATCAGCATCTTTCTTACTGGATATGCTTATTCATTATTTCTTCTCACTGCACCTTTTGTGGGACCTGATGGCGCAGATTTGTGTATCAGTAGATCTGATACAGTACTGCGCTCTTAGACTAATTTCAAATTACGGTGAAAGCATTAAGGTGATAATGAAATAAAAGGGAATTCCATGTTTGTAAACCTCATACTGGCTTAAAGTGAATAAAGAAGAAAGTATTAATAATGCTTAGAGAAAAATGTCATGCTATACTCCATACAAGTTTTACATTTTTCACACTTTTTGAAGCAAGTATAAATATGGTAGTACTCTACATGAATATGATAATTTCATAGAAAAAATAAGTCTCATCTATGGCTGGGTTGTACCATTATCACCTTAACTTGCACATATGTCAGAATATATGTATAAACAAACATAGGCAGCTTACAAAGTCTTCCACTGTGCCAAATATGGCCATAGTATGTTTAAGTACTTTCTATATGCTTATGCCGTCTTCTGGAAAATACTGGAAATTGCTTTCTAAAATGAGCGACAGACAGATATTCAAATGGCAGTACCAAAGATACTCCTATAAACAGGTAACTCAAACGTTTGCAAGCTCCCATACAGTACTTTTTCACACACATTACAATAAACAGTTCCAAGAAACTTTCAAATAAAGGAGATGATAGATACTTTTCCATTTTAGAGAAGACTAGTCTTGCAGCAAACGTTTTAGTCATAACCTTGGAAGATCTGGGCGTGGTGAACTGGATCTAAACCTACCTCCCATGGGACTTCCAAAATCAAGCATGATCTCTCTGTAACTCTGGAAGCAATAACACTTCCTTTTTCTCACCTTTTATTGACCTGTCTTTTTAAATAGCAAGCAAACCAGAGTGGAGACTGTAATTGTGTTTGCAGGTATAGATATACACATAAAAAATGTAAACCAGACATATAGATATACATTATAGATAAATAGATACGTATGTATACACACAAATTTTTATTTATCTATAAAGTATAGTATCTAGGACAAAAGGCACTCTGTGTCAATAGAAACCAACAGCTTCTAGGTGATACTGTAATACATACAGCAAAAAATAATATATCTTGGCATTCTGAAAGGGATGCCCTTTTCAAATATGCTGCATCACTTTTGTCTCTGGCAAGTAGGCTTGCACGGGGTCTTTGATTATGTTTCTGATACATATTCTGCATCATTTTTTAGAATAGTTAAACAAAGCTCAGTCCCCGTATCCTCTGAATAAAGTGACAAGACAGCCAGAGAGAGACAGAGGACTACTTTCATATATATAGTATTTGAAGTTTGAGGTAATTGGTTTCATTTAATTTTGGAATTTATCTAAATTCATCATTGCATGTTTTTACTCTTGAAATAATTACGACCAACAAATCTATGCAGAAAAATATTTGTTCGTATACTGCTTTTTATCTCTTAGATACACTCACAAAACAGCAAATGAAATACTTTGAAATACTGAGTTCAGTTGTTCCAAAATATTACATACAACAGAAGAAAGCAAGCCATTCGCTCCACAACACCCTTCTTACCTGCCATTGAAGCATATAGAGATCTCCTTTTCTAATTTATTGTCATCTTGACAGAAATATTTAGACCAATTAAAATTATTTCAATTTGAGTGTTAGCCCACTCTTCAGTTTAAGTCCAGGACAAATGTGTCACCTATTTTTAGAGTCTTCTTTGAGCCCAAGAGTTTTACAATCGTGCATCATTCTTTGACTTTTTTCACAATCGTCCATTTAGACACCTCCTGACAACTAAACATTCGCAGTGCATGCAACAAAATTACTGCTGTTCCTCCCTGTCATGAACAAATGTAACAAAACCTCGAACAGCAAATCAATGTCTACACTTTGTAATGAGTATAATTACGGTAGGAAGAGGCATGCAAATCAATATGAAGACTGTGAGTAGAAGCTTTAGTTTTGTCAGTCATTTCTAGTAGCTTTTTACATTTTGCACATTCATACACCACTTGGAAGAACAAAATAGTTCTGTTTGAAACCTACAACACAGATCTCAATTATCACATCAACAATACACTTCTGTATCCACATAGCTTTAAGTATTCTCATGGAGAAACAGAGGTATCACATCTCACCTGTCCTACGCCAAGAGAGCTTGGTATAAATAGCGTTGAATTTAAAAGCACTACACAATAAAGATACCAGTGTCTGACAAACCCATTATTTCACCGAGAGGTATGATACTTCCTTCTGAAAGGCAATAAAAAGTAAATTCCACGCTGCACTGTACATAAAGAACAGTTAAAATGAAAAATTTGTTGTGTGACATCCCATGTTGTTAACAATATAGGCAGATCAAGATAAGTGGGTGGATTTGGATCATCATCAGAAGACACAAGGCCATATTTACCAGTCTATTATGTCATGTTTCTTGAATTCATGAACCCAGGAGTGCAATAACTTTTTGTGACATGATGGAGAAGTTACATTTTATACATGCTCTAAATACACAGGCAAGATAAATGAGTTAAAATCAGTAACCATATTGAGTTTTTAAAATGTTATTGAGCAATACAGGATGTGGATGATTCTAAAGTCTAAAACATACAAACCATTCAGAAAATAGCAAGGGGAAGCAAACTGTGGTTGCCGGATGACTTATGTCAAATTAGCCCCTACCTTTGTAAACCAAAACAGTAGGAGAATATGAGTAGGAAAATAATGTTAAAGAGATTCTTAAGTTAAAAGGGAGCACAGCGCCAAAATCACGTACACTATGTCTGGAGTTGACGACTGACTCAAAATGCTGTCCTCTTCCAAAAATGTCTCATTCCATTTGGAAGAGCTATAACATTTTAGGGGCAATGGTTATTCACATTTCCCTCCAATAATTCCTATTCAAAACACAGATAGATTTAAAAAAAAAAAAATGTGCAAAGAAAAATTTTAAGATAAAATGGTGGTACAGTTGTTAGAAAATGCCACAGCTCTATCCAAAATTTTAAACTTTCATTATTTGACCAATTATTAGTTGCTTCGATGTAATTGCATTTATCTTTTGTCACTAAAAAACGTATAAAATTTTGCACTTTCAAGCCTATGCTTTAACAATATGCTAATTATACAGTTCAGATGATCTGGAAAGAAATCCATTTTGCACTGATGATATAAGGGAGTGACAGTACAGTTTACATTAAGAAATGTTTTCTCATTTTTCTCAAAAATTGGTTTGCACTCATCCGGAGAAATCTAAATTCGACCAACAAGCAACCCTCCCTGCTTCTCCATGGTTACAACATAACATGACAATCTGAATGACGAACAAGATGCACATAAGAATGGGTTACAAAAACTCCTCTGGACAGAGGTAGACAGGTCGTCAATGTTTCCTTTTGTAATCTGATTAAGCGGATGATTATCATATAGAACAATACTGAAATGCTAATAGCCGACAATTGTCAGTGACATTCTTTCAAACATTTTGCATTAGCTATCCCAAATTGTCTAAATTCGCCCCGGTACAATTGGCCGGTCCGCATTCCTGATTCTAAGGGAAGACTTCTAACTGGTGAGGCTAATATAAAGGTTCTGCTTTTGTTTATGGCTTCCTTCGCACACCTCTCTTTACTCCAGGTTTAACAACACTGCGCCACAGTGTGCTTTTGGCACACATTTTCCTGCCACATTAATACCAAACTCTGTAGACAGAGCTTGAAAGAGAGTGGTTGGTTCGTTGTGATTTTCCTTTTAGTGTTCAAGGGACACAGACTGAATCACACACTGAGAATCCTGCTTCCTGGCACACTGCTCTTCATCAGCTACAGACATCTAAGCACATGAAATCTGAGGGCTAAAAACAGTCTTGATTTATTCATTTGATTCAGAGCTATCTTATTAAGAAAAAAAACATACCCATAACTTATCCTCAGACTGATATGTTTCATTACTTTGTGGATTCACGGGGAAACATAGAAAACATGCTTCCCAAGTTTTTGGGACCACGTAGCTTTACGGATACAGTTGCACTACTGTTGGAATGTAGTCATCGTCATGTGATGTAATATTAAACCCGTATCTATGCGCAGCAAAGATAAACTTAACACATTGTAATGATGTGATAAGACTAATTAGTATTTTCTTAAGACACACTGCCTAAAATAGTCTGCCATCCAGAAGCACAGATCTAGAGTTTTTCAAGATTACTGACAATAGAGGACAGAACAATGGAAAAAAAGATCTACCAGGATGTACCAGGATGGGTAATTTGAGTATATGATTACAGACTATCACACCAACCACTTTTGCAATTTTATTTAATAAAGGGTGTTTATTTAAATAATTTAGAGCAAAACTATTAAAATAGTTCCAACAGACAAAACTTGGCATTTTGGAAAGCACATTTTGGGTATGAGAACATCATCTTCAGGTAACTGTTTCCCAGTTTCTATTTGTATTATAAATGCATTTCTCACAGGGAGTAACAGAACTTGAACACTAAATTAAAGCTAGTATTATTAGGAGACTTAACAAGAAGTGTGAAGACAGAAGCATGTCTGAGGATAAAAAAAAATCCATCATAGTATAATTCCACAAAACAAAGATGAGGTTAATCTGAAACCTATGAAAATTAATATCAAGATTTTAATTGACCTCAGCATGTTTCAGTTAGGCCCTGCATGTTCAACGTGATAGTTCAGTGTAATTTTGCAGTGTTCTTACAGAATGCTCACCCCATCACCACTTCACCTTCTCTCAGCAGTTTTCCGATTTCCACTGAAACGGAGGTGTCTGAAATTACTCTCTGCAGTTACTTCCTTCTTTGCACAAACATATTTTCAAAGGCATTTTTGAATATGCAAAAGCAACTTTTTACAGTTACTGTTCTTCCTTTAAAAAAAGAAAGCCATGATGTTTGTGAAACTCAGCAGTGATTTTCTCTGGAATGTTTTCGGGTGACAAATTGTGGACTCTGAAAAAAAAAATACATAGAGGAAATCAATGGTAATTTCCAGCACACACATAACATTCACTACAGCATAACATTTCAACCCTTTCAATGAGAACCACTCACACAGCATGGCAGTGGAAGGACATTAACGGGCCTGTTTAAAGTCCAATTTCAACTGAGAGATTTGTTTTGGAGGTGATGACATATTAAAAACCAATACATTCAAAGCTGTATTTCAATTTTTAGAAACTACAAACTATGTGTCCAAATTAGGCTTCCATTGTAGCTTTTTTTACTAAAATCTTCTGGAGGAAAGTGTGGTTTACGTGCAGAAAAAGTGGTTGTTTGGGTTCTTTTTTTCTCCAGGAGTTTGAGATGCCAACAGCTTAACAGCTACTGACAGCTTAACAGCTCTTTCATTCTCACTCCACTCCACTAAACCTGAAAGCCACCCTCTAGAAACAGTGAATTTGATCAGTATTTCAACCTAAACACTTCACTGTTTCAGGCTTCATAGGTGGAAAAGCAGTACGATAAATTAGACTCGGTATATCATGTCTCTGTTCACTTTCCTGGCACTATCTGCTTGAAGCTAAGAGAAGTCATAATCTGCCAGCTGCTGTATCGTAGTCCTTTTAATGGTACAGAAGCATGTACGATGAACAAGCTGAGGATAACTCCTCACAGTTGTCTTTGTCCCTGTGTTGCACTTTTGGTTTTGTTTTTACAGGACAGAATTGCAAAATGTTTGCCAAAGTTGAAGAGAGAATTTAAAAAAATAATTAAAATCTCCATTTATAATGACGAGCAATGCTAAAGGCGATGGGAACTCTAGGCACAGCATAAACAGCACAGCGCCCCTGTCTTGTGATTCAGGCATTCAGGCATTCACACATACCTGAAAATCTTCAGCGTTTGCTTTTGCAGGCTTGACTCTTCTCTTGCACTACGTCTGTGAAAAAGGACAAAGGAAAAAGATCACTGCCCATCTGTAAGGAGGCCACATCACCTGCATTCAACACCACAATGCTGACACTGTACGTAGACATATATACAAATGATTACCTGATTCATGCTGTCCAGTTCCAGAAATGCAGGCTGCTGTGAGTTTTCTACCTAATACCTCTCATTTTGGCATTTCTGCTGTGCTACTGGCAGCGCCCAACAGAAGAGTATCTGATGTGCAGGGTTCCATCAAGTGAAATTCCCATTTGGCCTTTTTATCTCATGAGTGTTGGACTCTGCACAAGTAATAATACAAAATATCTCTCACCTGCAAACGATTTACAATAACATAATCAATAATGTATTTCCTGTGATCTACCGCACCGTGCAAGAAAGCAGCGTTCAGTGTGTGGAAATATCATGAAAGAAAAAATGACAACAAATTCCAGTCCTTATGGTTTTCAAATTAGTGCTTTCTCTCTCCTTTCACATATGTTTACACTCACAAGAGTTACACCAAGAAAAGACCACTGAGGAGTTCATTTACACAACTCACCTACCAAAAGACATTGCTAGTAACAGAACATTTTCCAGGGTTCTGCCCGAGGGCTCTGGGGTTTAAAGTGCTGTGTTGGCCTTCACTTACCAATGGAGAAAAGTTGCTATCAATAATTTTATCTCACCACCCTGCATGCCTCGTGTACATAATGACATTTTTGAAGCTTTAAATCTCTTTGCTAAAGGCACTAAATGCAGATGTGTGCTGGGTTTGAGGCTTGTAACTTGTAGAAGGGAAAAAAGAGGCTGGCTAAATGAATGCTGGTCAAAGGACTGAGTCAAATCACTCGGAATATATTATCCAAAGCACAGTAATGGACAGTTAGCAGCAGTTAGACAATGTATGGAACTTGCTAACCCACAATAGCATGTTCACATATCCGAACGCTTAATTCTAAACCATAATTTTTCCATACTAAGTGATCTTCTTTCTCCTGTGCTGCACATTATTAATTAGAGAACATAATTATGTTGTAAATCAGATTATCTACTTGAAAAATAATTGGGAGAAGCTGGGCCATAAGGGGGGTGATGACAAGGGTTATATGGGCTATTTACTGCTGCCCCAGCTCCATATTTGTGTATTACACATACATGAAAGTGTAGGAGAGAAAAAAAAGGAGCAACTTACTCGAGGTCTCAGTAACTTCTCCCCTCCTCTTCCCTGGCAGTGTATGCATAAGAGTGTGCACACACAGGCAGCGCAGGTGTACGAGCTGTGTGTGTCTCCATTTCCTTCAACGATCCCTTCTGTTTTTACCTTCTCTGACATTATTTGTTCTATCAACTTCACATATCTCTTGCTATCCTTATTGTTACAAGCACAAAACTTTTGTTTGCACAATAAACCAAAACATTTATTCCCACTACACAGAGCATCATTCCTTTTCTATAAGGGTCTTTCGTTTTTCTTCTTTCATCTCATTCATCTTTAGTCTTACCTCCTCAGACCTTTCTCTTGGCTTTTGCAAAAACAGTGTCAGGGAATCCTAAAATTCAGCATGACTGTAATTACTCATACAGTACCATAGACCTTGCACTCAGTACATTGTCAACATACTGTGTACTGCATGGAAATCCTTTAGAAATTCTTTTTCTGATCTTATTTTTTCTTACTTTCTTCCAATGTATTAGCATTTGATACTCAAATATGTAGGCAAAGTGGAATTCAGCCAGCATGGCCGTTTGACAGTAAATAGATCTAAAAAGTCCAAGAAAACTATCTAGTTCAAGTAGCAACAAGCATCTTGACTTACTCATCTCAAAATCCATGACAATTACATGTTTAATTTCTTCTTCTCAACATAAATGTTTTCAAAGTTCTCTAGATGGATTATTTTATGTTTCTCTCCAGGTCAAAATTCATTTTCCCTTTCACAGTTAGCCCTTCTATGTATTTTTGCATGACTTTCGTCCCAATGACCTTTGTAGTTACTTCCAAACTTTTCATTCAGATGCTCTTCATCCCAGTCCTCAAGATGTCAGTGAGTTCTGGCAACACCCAACTTGCCTGTCCATGACAATTTTAATAAGCTGTACTTTACAGACTGTCACTTATATACAGCGCCATGCCATGTTTCACCCATCTGACAGCATTCATGTCCAAAAAGTCAAACTGAATGCGTCTAGAGAACAATTTCTTTTTCTAACAGTTGATTTGCTTAAAATCTAAAGATTCTAGATCTAAAGCTAAATAATCTACATTTCTTCATATTCACTCATGATTTTTATGGTGCTCCCAGAAAAAAAAATATTATTTTTATGTGGCAAGGTTTGTCATCTTCCTTCATCTCTTCATCACAAAAATCTCCCTAGCATAGTCTGTAGTCATTGAACGCTTTTTACAGACTATTGAAAAAAAATAATATAAGCCTTAAACCAAATAATTCTTGTAAGACACCAAAGAAGCTATTCCAACACCTTGCTATGAAAATCAAGAAATATGTTTTATAACGAGCTCATGTTTTCCATATTCATGGGACCATCAGCAATTTCAGCTTCTGCAGTGACAAATATAGTTAGGCAGCCAGACCCAAATAGTAAAGCGAACTCTTCCTTTAAGTTGCCACTTTGTGTTGACTCCCTGAACAAAATAGGAGGGTTTGGAGTTTTCAAGAGATTGGCACAATTTGTTTCCTAAAGCATACATTGCCAGGCAAACAGATATCATTCACAGCTACTCTGATAAGAATCTGTGGTGGGTTGATGTCCCGGTTTGCGCTAGGACAGAACCAATTTTCTTTTAGTAACTTTACTTTTTAGTTAAGTCTCTTCTGAGAAGCTCCACTCTCTGACCAGACCCAGGTCAGACTGTCCTGTAGATTATTCTTTTTTTGGATCTCGATCACATGAAATATACAACATCACCAAATGCAATCAAGGAACACACTGATCGATCTACATCTGCTCTGTCCAGGCATATCTGTTCATGCAAAGGTGCAAAAGTACCGCTTGTCTCTTGGTGACGTCTGCTTTTCTCTTCTCATTCAGCTATGCACTTGGCATGCTAAGCCAATGTTATTCTGATATCCTGTCTATTGTATTACAACTTTTGGGTTGTTTGCCAAAGGCTTGAATCATGTTTAAGGCCACTGATTTGTCACAAGCGTGACAGTTTACTTAGATTTAGTCCCTGTTTCAATTTTGGCAACCGGAATTAAAGATCCCTCAAGTAACTGTTGTACAGTCAGGAAATTCCACATGGTGAGAATATGAGGCTGCTACACCTACCACAGTATCTCAGTATCTTAATTTTGATGTAAAGATTTTCCCTTTTCGCTGCTTATGACATGCCTTCAGAAAGCACAATGAATATTTTTGCATTCCAGGCCCATGTTTTTAGTACTCCAGCACGTGTTTATTTCAGATTCTCCCCTTGCCCCCCAGCATACCATGCTATCTATCTGGCCTGGAGATGGCAATCAAATATTGAAACTGCAGTGGTTAAATTACTTTGCCCAATTTTCAGGAAGTGTAAATTCATTTCAAGTGGGTTTTTTTTGGCAATTTTCAAGTGAAAAATTACTTTTAGATTTTTACGTCATATCTTAGACTGTAGGTAAACAAGTACGCTTATGGCAGGCCTCTTTTCCTCATTGGTTATTTTGCTTTAACTTAGCACGATGCCATGTGTACAAAATTCCTGGCTGATCTCAGCACACATTTACGGATTAATATTTAAAGCATATATTTATTGACGAATATGTGAATGCACTGCACCACTGACCCTAGTCCTGTGAAATAAAGACTGTGCAAATGCATGGGAGATTTCTTGGGTAAGCCGTTTTCACTGACCATTCCAATGCAAATAAAAATTCAGTAACTATGTAATCTCACAGTTTCAACTAATAAAAATGTAAAATTTTAAACCAAGAGCTTCTCCTGAGTTGTACTGTTAATAAAACTGCAGTTTGCATAAAAATATCCTTTGCAGTTTCTCAAACGCAACAGATGGTTGTGCCTTCTCTTGAAAAATATGAAAACAATGTCATGCGCTTCAAAAACAGTCCATCCATAAGTTTGTGTTCCAAAAGACCATGATTAAAGACAATATATCTTCCAATAGATTACTGTGTGACTATGAAAGAGAAGTGAATCAAATGAACTTTCACTTATCCCCAATTTCACCCCCAGTAATCATATATATCATAAAACATTGGTATCCTTGTATTACTTTACTTGTAATTTCTCCCAAAGGATGATCCAGTCAGTAATAAACCCTTCTCTAAAATATAAAAAAATGCACAGTTGATAAAAACAGAACATTTGCATGCCAGGCACAGAACACAGTTACACATATACAGGGATTTTCTCCACATCGTCATTTGGTACCGAGGCAGTTTCACATAATTAATGTAGGGTTTTTTTTACTTATTANAATGCACAGTTGATAAAAACAGAACATTTGCATGCCAGGCACAGAACACAGTTACACATATACAGGGATTTTCTCCACATCGTCATTTGGTACCGAGGCAGTTTCACATAATTAATGTAGGGGTTTTTTTACTTATTATTAGAAGTCTACTATTGAAGCACACAGCTCCAAGTCCTGCAGGGAATGTCACATATCCTCTAGATGTCTCTGGAGATTAATTCTGAGAACATTATAACTCTGAGTAGGATCCATTGTAAGGAGTCAATCATTGTATTAGCATTGTAACGGTTCTTCAATATTTGCTTTGTTGGAAGAAACAAAGTATTTTTGTGCCTGCGGTCTGGGCTCTAGGCTACCCTCCACATGTACATTAAGCTGTTATTCTCTCTTAGATGTGTTTTCATCTCGAGATTTACCTCTGCATTTTAGCAATGCTATTTATTTTTGTTCACTTTTTAGTTACTTACGGTAATATGCTGTAGTTCTGTAATATTCTTTGATACACCAAAAGCTGCACGGTTGAACTTTTAGTATGGGACTCTGGTTTACAAAGCTGCAAATTTCATTACGGATTCTTCAGTACCCTTAGTATCATTACAGTAATAACACTCAAAACATAAATGGACATACATTTGAGATTTAAACACTTTATTTTACAACGTTTGTGATTACAGTCATGGAAACAGGGAAGTCCCTTGCGATAATAGTTTTCTATAGCTTTATAAGTGATTGTACCTTTGTTTCACCACAACGTTTGCAGATGAAATAGTGTGCTACAGGTAGTAGTAGCATACTGGTTCTCTGTATTGGATAAAGGCATAACTTATCCAAAACCCGCTAGTGTCACTTCCCATTTACTTCACCCAGCTTTGAAGACGCATTTAGGAGACTGGCCCTGAACNGATTGTACCTTTGTTTCACCACAACGTTTGCAGATGAAATAGTGTGCTACAGGTAGTAGTAGCATACTGGTTCTCTGTATTGGATAAAGGCATAACTTATCCAAAACCCGCTACTGTCACTTCCCATTTACTTCACCCAGCTTTGAAGAGGCATTTAGGAGACTGGCCCTGAAGAGCATGACTGTGTTTCCACAGCCATTCCCATCTGACGGAACAGCAACCTTACAAACCATGGAGACTTGCAGTTCGAGAGCCACGCTTCAGGTAGATGGCAAACCAAAACTTAAATAGACATATTTCCCTGAGAAGAACATACCGATCTGCACTTTTGAAAGCTGGGAATGCTACAGAAAGATATTTGTTTGCAGAAACAAAAACGCCATCCTTTGTATCAAACAGCAATCTGTACTTAGTGAATATAAGTCATCACTCGAGAGAAGCTCAACTGTTTTTCAGTGCTTGTGGTCTTCAGTAATTAGTAGTCACCTTCATTTGTGATTTGCTTCATTAAAAATACATCCAAGAACGAATGTGATCAGAGTAAAAAGACACGACAACAAAAAATGGCATACTGCCTTTGGCCAAGATAGAAAAAGAGCCTGCACGGCATAGAATAGTAGTTACTAGCTAATGTATAAACCCCTTAAAAGCAAATTTACTTTATTGTAAAAACAATGATTTTAGCAACCTTGGTGCTTCTCCTGAAGTATAAGTAGGGAGAAAAGAAAGAATAAAAAAGACACCTTTTGATGAGAGATTATGAGTCTCTAGAATTGAGTAAATTTAGTTGCTGTTGCAGCAGAGGAATGTGATAGCAAATTTTACAGTTGAAGGAGAAATGTCACCGTATTTTGATAAGAGAGCGATGAACTTTTTTCCCCTTGTGCCATTATCAAGGCGAAGTGAACAAAATACATCATTTATAACCCACTGCTCTACCATTATCTCCTGGTGAGACACTTGTTTTAAAACACACAAGGACCTTTTTTCTCTAAGACTAAAGCTCTCTGTGAGGCTCAGTCTTCCTTTATAACCATGAAAGAAAGTTGACACTTGTGTGGGCCAAAGTTTCCAGGCAACCACACAAGGGCACTTACACACCCTCCAGGTCACTCCTCGTTCTGAAGTACAGAGGAAGCATATGAACAGTATATGTCCCTTTGATCACAGATACCATCTAAAACTGATGTGGAGAGAAAATCCTGCACTTTGGAAGAAAGGCACTACAGTCTCCTCAAAGCTTTTTCTTACCTAATATACCCGAGAAGTAAAGGTTAGCATGTTAGCGCAAAACTGCAAAAATATTTTTTCTCTTACTAGCTACAAAACGCCACTGACTCTCTCCTGACATTTGGTACTCTTGCCTAGGTACTCCTGATCCCTGGATTTTTTTTTTTAATATTAATCTCCAACACAACAGCACAGTTGATTTGCTGTACAATGCTCATTCAGCAAACCTACACTCAAGCATGCAATTGTGTATGAGCACCAGCACTGTGTACTAGAGAGTGGGGACTTCAAGTAGAGGCACATTTACAGACATACAGAATTCGCTAACATTTCCATATCAATATACCAAACCTACAATGTAAATAGAAAATAAGAAACATACACTTTTAATTTATGTTGAGTACGAGAGAAAATATTTGTAGTCAAAGTCTGGTGCTACTTAGTACAACCAATGTCTGTTTTAGTAGAATTAAATGTCTGTTTTAGTAGAACTAAATGTACATGAGACTAAACTACCATTTATCAGAAGATAACAGGGCGCGATATTCTGAAGACCCCCTAATTAGTACTCACATATTTTATTTGCCTTGTTGTATGAATGTCAGATTCAGACATAAGCAGCCAATTTAACTGATTTCATGAAAACAAATAAAAAGCTTGTTTCCAGAAATGGCAGATGAATTTACCGGACCCCTCAGGTTATTTTGCTACTCCTACATACAATGTGTTTAAGAGCCCAAAGGGTTTGTCTTGACTGTTGATACTAATGCATTTGCCTAGTCAATGAGGAAATAGACACACTATGTGATCAACAAGGAGAATTCTAGTAAGAAAATAAAATGGAAAGTTATTAGTTTACATTGAAACGTACCAAATCTCATTCTAACAAAAAATAAAGAAAAAACTGAGAGGCACGTTATTTACAATAAAGTTAATTATAATAAAACCGACTGCTTCAACATCATTTTTAGATGCAGGAACACAGGATATATGTTTATGTAAATATTTACCAAAATACCGCAGCAGATAACAGAACTTGAATTGTCACCTTAATTTTCAGTTGTGCAAGTAAAAAGTGACATAGAAAGCTATAGATTTTGAACTATTTATCAAAGTTTTCATCTGGAGACAGGTATTCACACAAACCTATATCAAAAAACCCAAAGTAAAATAAAATACAACACTTTTCTATTTTCCCGTTTCTTACTCTTATATACTTAAAGTAAAAGGGAATACCATAGTTCTTCAAGTTTTTGCTGATATTTCCATTATTTCGGGCGCCTTCCAAAACTCCTGAACATTTTCACTTACATGAAATTCCAACCAAATCATTGCCTGAGTAATGAATCCAAAAGCTCAGATCATAACTAAATTATGAAACTTAAGAAATAAATCAATATGGTGAACTAAGTAAGAAGCTGTATGGAGATGCATGCTATTACTGTATAAACAAAGTTGTTGCCCATAGCACAACTCCAGAAAAAAATCAGAAAAAATATTTATATTAAATGTAAGACATTTCAAATGTTTTTATGAATTGCATAGTATTTCTCCTCATGCTGTAGAAACACTGCTAGATTCATCCAGATGGACAGATGCTTGCAGCAAATAAGCTTATTTAGAGGTTAAGCCATTCAGGACTCTGAATGAAATGAATTTAGCAATATATTCTTTCAAAGCTTTAATATAAGACTTATGATTTAATTGCCACACTCCAAAGCTGGTGGGCAGGTCAGTCTATTATTGAGCACTTATATTTAACTTTGGAGGAGAGTGGTTGGTCTAAGACCAATAGAGTCGCTCAAAACAGGATGATAAGTTAATTTCACAGTTATCACAAAATAACATATGATATTAGGTGGTAGCGACATGATAACTCCACTGGAAACAATGGTAATTACATAGTAAATCGTGTCAATGATACTGCATTATCTCCTAACTGTTCAATTAACTCGTGTCACCACTGCATACTATGTTTAGAAAGTTGCTGATGCAATATTTCCGTACCATAATTGCAAAGATAGTTGAAGAAGATAGCATCCTATAATTTTAGAAATTTTCTAATATTACTTGGTGAAACTATTTCTACTAAGAAAAACAAACAAACATTGAGGTGAAGAAAGAGACCTAAAAGCCTGTAAGATACCACCTGAAATGGAAACAGGTTGGCAGGACTGTCATCAAACAAATTACTTTTTCTTCTTTCATACAGGGAACGAGACATTATTTCATAAATTGCATTCCAATCGATATTTATTTACCTAAACAAATGGTAAGAGCCCTCAGCCATCATTAAAACAATTACAAATTTAATCCCTGAAAAAAAGTAACTTTTCCTGTTCTGTGCAGATAGTCTGATAGGTGTAGATTATAGTAGGGGAATATGCTTGAATTATAAAATAGCAAGAGGATGGGGGAAAAAAAAGAGAGCTTTTCTCTAACTCACTCAAAATGCTACACTTTCACCAGTGACACAACTGGCCTTCTCATTTTCACTCATACAAATCAAAAGTCCAGTGAGGTGAAAGGAATTACTCAGACATAAAATGGAATAAAATGCTGCCAGGAAACACACCAGGCTATTTATCTCGTTATTGCCTTTTAATATTCAAGACTGCAGGATATGATTGCTCTCTTCGAATGGTGTCATGCTCTGTTCATCCATACACCACTGCTTTGTAGTTCAACAAGTTTATTCTTAACCACTATTTTTGCGAGTACAGAATTAAAACATCAGCTGGTACAAATCAGAGTTACAGCTAGATCAAAGCCAAGGCAGACGAAAGGTGTTCTGCCGATTTACATCATCTTAAAATCTTGCTCAGCAATAGTCCATTCTACCAAAGAAATTTCCAATATCTGTGAGTCAATCCCTAAATACCAACCAACAAAAAGTTTTTAAAATTTCTGTGAAAGGATGCTTTGGGACACAGGCACCTAAGAGACATGGAAATTTCTGAAAACATCCCAGAGTATCTTCATCAGGAGACTTGTAGCAATTAAAGCACACTTTAGACTATGCAGCAACACTTATCCGCAAGAGAAACACTTCTGCAGCATGAAGTTGGTTTTGTTGTATTCTTCAATTTTCCTTTGTGACAATGCTATTTCTTTCAGCTTGTTTAGATTTAGAGCGCCTCTTCCAAGGCCAGCTCCACCTACTTTTTCATCTCTGCTCATACCAGTTTCGTGGTTATAAGGATACAAAGGAAGCGGCATGATTTTAGTGCATGACTCATTTCCAGAAATCAACACACATCCTTTCAATTTGTTATGCATGAGAGATGCATAAAACTATAGAGGTTTGGGCCTCTGGAGGACAAAATAAGCAAAATATGTAAGTATTGTATCTAAATCATAACTGAAGTTAAACTCTAATTCTAGCACACAGACCGTACAGTGAATTTGCAAATATCGGGAAGGATTTTAAAGGTTTCAGACCATATCCTAGACTTGTCCTTGACCATGCTAAGAATCTACCATGTAACTGTCTGCAGGGGCCAACCTGTGCTCCTGAGGCTTGCCACATGGTTCAAGTGGTGCTTCCACTCCCTCTTCCCAACAGCCTTCCTTCTCCCAGTCCCCAAAAGACACCACTAATGTTCTGTGCATGGCCCTGCCTGCCTATTTCTTCTGCGGTTATGGATGTCGCACTGGAAACTCAATTATTGGCAAATAAGGAAATAAAGCAAAACCCACAAAGTTCAAACTCAGCCCAAACTTCTTCCAAAATAAGGATCCCAATAAGGTTAGATAAAAATTCCTCAAAACTCAATCTCTTTTGTGCTAATTAAGCGTCTGAATTTATGCCACTTACGGTCTTACATCCACTGAGTCATAGAATAAGAGTACAAGTACAAAAGCAAGAGAAACAATGTCAGCAAGGGTAAATACATTAAACAAAAACAAAACCAAAAAGTTCCCCTACCTAATTATAAATAACTTGGTAAGTTACTGAAAAAAATTTTGCACGTAAAAAAAGGAAAAGAGAAACCAAGTGCATTTTCCATTTCTAATAGCAAAACAGTGCAGTGGGAGAACTCCATGCTGCTCCAAATTGGGAGACTTTTGTGGAGTTTTTGCTGTTTATAATGCATTTATATTTCTCAATTTGGCAAAAGTCTCTCAATATAGACACATGAGTTCAACTTTCTGAAAGCAATCTGAATTATAAAACTACAAATCAGACAATCATTATGTGGGTCTCTCTGTTTCCAACTTCTGCAACTAGCGTAACAGATAATAGCAAAGCTGAAATTTGGAAAAGGGTAAAACGGTTGTTTGGGATTTCTTGATTTGGTTTTGGTTTGGGTTTTTTTTTTTTTTGGCTTTACCATTTTCCAGCATCCTCCATAGAACTTTTGAGAAACAAGACATTTCTTTTGAATCAGATATCCATTATCAATTTGGACAGAGCGCGTCTGAACCAGTATTATCTGCAAATGATTTATGAGGGCAGGTATTTCTCTACCTGAACGTTTTAGTGAAACCATAAATATCAGTAGAGACAGAGGCTTAGATTCAAAGAAAAAGCCTTGAAAAACATTTTATGTGGGAAGCTGCTTCCATCTGATCAAAATTTTAATTCACCATTTATGTATTTTTAAAGAATCTTCATGTTAGCAAGATCTCTCCTCCATTCTTGCTGATATTTTAAACATATTTACTATAAATACTTACCTATCAATAAAACCTACTGAACTAAGCCAACTGATCAGATGTCTTCCCATTGACTTCAACTAAGAATGCATCTGAGTCTGAAACATTATTCAGAAGAAAAGTGTACAGTCAACACAGAACTGTAAAACCAGCACTTTAAGCTGTTCATGAAGAATATCCTCCAAACTCCTTAGAGAAACAGTATCCTTTTTTCTGTTATGGCACCTGCAACATATTGAGTGTCAATAAGGCATTTACCTTTCAGAGTCATCCATCTACCCCTGTCTAAAATGGTCTCACTAATTTTTTCTCCTAAATGAAGTAGGATGGCTTTATGCAACAGCTCTCTGTGAAGTACCCACCTCAGGGTGGACTAGGTATACCCAGCTGCTTTGGCCTTCTCTTCCAGACTCAGTTTGTTCAGGCCTTGAGATTACATTGGAAGCACCATACAACATTATTAATGCAAAAATTCAAAACTAGTTTTATGACAATTTTGATTTATATTAGGTTATTATGAATTTCCAATATAGTCTATTTTATGAAAAAGATAAAAAGAAAAAACAACAAAAAAAAGTCTGTTCTCTGTGGAATTGATTTTTTAATAATTTCATCTCNAACATTATTAATGCAAAAATTCAAAACTAGTTTTATGACAATTTTGATTTATATTAGGTTATTATGAATTTCCAATATAGTCTATTTTATGAAAAAGATAAAAAGAAAAAACAACAAAAAAAGTCTGTTCTCTGCGGAATTGATTTTTTAATAATTTCATCTCCTAGATACTCATGTTTTTCAGAGCTTCTTTTTTACCCTTTTCTTATTTCTGTTTATTATTTCTATTCACTTACTTCTCAGTTATTATTAGTTGGATCAAAAATACGTTTCTATAAACTGAAATGGAAAGAATCTTCTTTTGTAGTACTGCAAATGTGTTCAGCCAAAGCAAATGTTATGGAAAAGTATGTACCTGCTAAAATACCGTTGTTAAAATAGAAATTTATATACGTGCATTTCAATACACTACCTTCATTAGGACATTTAGATACTTAGCTAACAGTCAACTAGGTTGTACACATACTGGATTATATTCTGTATTTACAGTTCTAATAATGTATATATTAATCGTGTTTTCTACCAGAAGATTTCAAAGTGTTGGAAAATACAAAAGTGAATAAAGTATCAGATCTTCCTATTTAAGATATCAAGGTAATACTAGGCTTCTTTAGTGGTTCATAAAAAGAATATACGAAACCTAATTGAAAGTCTCTCAGTTTTGTGCAGTTCAGGTTGGGCTTGGCTTTAGAACTTGACTTCCAATGTGTTTCTAATTCAACAGTGAAGCCCTTCACCTGTGAATACCAGGTGCTAGACACCTAGAATAGGGCATCGGAAAATCGAGGTCAAATTTCAGGCATTAGGGAGCTGGCTAGTGTCACAGAGGAAATATCTCAGTAGCCTCATTTTTTGTATCATGCTTTTACGATTCCAAAAACATCTGTTTTTTCTACCATTCATTTCAAAAATTGAAGACAATAGAGAGTTTTGTTAGCTTTGTATAAGACAAACAAAGAAATCATAAACACATTACAGCTATACATTTTGTATGGTAAGTGTTATACTTAGTTATAATAATGCAATAAACGTAATATTGGCAAAACAATCCAGGAAATGACTTTCGTCATGGTGAAGACCCCATTAGGAAGAACTGCAAGACGTAACTCGAATGTCCTTCCTCATATTTATTGTGTAAGGCCACATACATGGCATCCACTCTACTGGTTGTAGAAGAGTTCGTGAAAGGCAAAAGAGGAGCTCACAAGCCTTTCACGCCCTTTTTTAGCTCATCACCGAGTGGTGTGTTCATCTCAGAGACTCTAAATCCTTCCTGTCAAAATATAAAGGGTTCAGTCAGGGCTGGTAATCCAGTGCGAGGAGGAGGAGGAGGAGGAGGGAGAAATTAAATGACCAAGAACTGCTGCAGTAAGGGTGTAAAGAAAAGAGAAGGTTGCCACTGCAGTGGGGCTGCACAGAAATACTTAGACCATCCTGCAAGTAGCAATATGGAAACACTGTGATGAATACATCTTACATTTTATTGATGTATGGTTATGTCACAACATAAATATGTAAAATAAAACACACGAATTGCCAAAAAAAAATTTCTGTGTACAGCTACAAATAGCCATATTTACGATTGATGGGTTTTGCATAACCCTATAAAACAGATATTATGATACACAGGATTTTAGTAATACGGTTACTAGAGTGAATAAGAAAACCATTTTCCATCAAATTACTGCCTCCTTCCCCCTAAAAAGTATCTGACTAAAGCAGAGATAATGTAAAGTTCAGCTATCAAAAATGGCTTCATTAAGAACTTTAATGAAGCACATGGGAGCCATTTATTGACTCCTCAACTATTAAGACATAGCATTATTACTGCTTTAATAGTATTTCCATTTTCATTTAGGAAATAACTAATCAAGGGATCAATGTACCAAAGACTTTATTTTCTCTCCCATGGGTCACTGAAAGTACATTTTTTAAAATGCAAAAAACGTAAAGGCAATTCCCCCCAGTGCAATATCACATAAGCAATTTAAAGAAATAACAAGGAATGCTAAAGGTCAATGGCTCCCGATCTAAGCCATGTTATAAAACAAATGAAAATTGTTCGTGGTAATTCTACCTTTCTGGTGGAAGTAAGAGATCTCTTTCACATCAAAGAGGCTTACCTCCAAAGTATGCAAAGCACCTCCACCCTGACCTGCTGTCAACCTGTGAGACATTTCTATTTCTCAGCCTCACTTAGAATGCAAACTACTGTTTTCCTGGTAGTTCTCACAGCTCCACTTCCTTTGAGGTACAGATGTGTAGCCAAAGAACCCAATCAGATAACACCCATTTACATATTTATAAAGTCTCCTGTAAAATCTCGTATCAATTGTTGCCACTATATATAGCCCTTTCAAAGTATCTTGTGGGCACAAGCGCTCCACTGCACTGCTCCCTTCAGGAGTCCAGATATATCGTATAATGTGATTTCAATGTAAATGTGGCCCATCACACAATCATACCACTTCACAAACTCTTTTCTGCTGGGGTAGCTTAAATCTAAACACACTCAAGCAGCTTGCTGCACTGGAGCAAGATTTCCTCCACATAAAAAAAGTCAAAACCCCCAACACAACAATGCCAAGGAAAAAAAAATCTGAACATTTTCTGCAGAAAGATGGGCCGTCTCCAAATCCTTGTGCCCTATCAGACAAATTAAAGTAAATCAAGCATGAAATGAAGCAGAAGAGCCCCGAGATAAGGCTCCTTTAAGTCGTTTACAGATTAGGATAGAGAGAGGTGCATCTGGTCTCTGGCAGTGAAGGAGGCCAGTTTCTCATCTCACAATAGCAGCCTGTGTATAGGATTACCTTACCTTGTCACTGACAAGGGAAAAAGCGCCTGCAAAATGTCTCTAACTAACTTCCTAATGTTCCCAGCTAAGTTCTCTTATTAAAGTATTAACTGTTACAATGATAGAAATAAATTTTGATAAAACAAAATAAAAACAGACACTAGTCTGATTTATGAGCTGGTCAGACACTGATAAACTGGAGGCTCTGCTACCAGCAGATGAGCCTCTTCACTTATCAGTCAGGATTTCACTGCTAGAGACAGCAGATAACTTTCCAACGAGAATTAGTGATTCAGTGAACTGTGTGTTACTGGTCGGACTGGTGCTCTAGCAGCACCTAAAAGGGCCTCTTGTGTGATCAGATGGGATTTTGCGCTGCGTGCTATGAGACACTTCCCGCTGGAAGTGAGGGCCGAGCTCAGAGGTCTGCACAGCTAATGGTTAAACTGGTGCTCCCACTGCAACAAACCAGTCTCTCTCCTCTTATCAGCTGCCATTCAGCTTCTACAAATTGGAAGCCTTCCTTCCTTCCTTCCTTCCTTCCTTCCTTCCTCCCTCCCTCCCTTCCTCCCTCCCTCCGGAAGCTGTGTCTCTCCTGCAGAGCCATCACCCACTTCTGCTTCTCCCTTGTGGCCCCTTTGCCCCAACCCAGCAGCCCGAGGGCTCACCCGGCTCCCACCGCACCCACGCTGCTGCATCACACTGACCCGGGGGACGCTTCACGCCACAGCCACGCTGCCCTGTTGGCCAGTGGGGCACAGGTGCCCTGGCTGTGTCCGGACACTCTTCTGGCCAGCCTAGTGGGGCTGTGGCTGGTGGCACTCTGCCCTTGGAGCAGGCCGGACCATGGGAGTGCTTCAGCGCTGACAGGAAGGCTGGTCCCAGGTTTGCAGAGGGGTAAGGCAGTCAAGACAGTCTCTCCATTTCCATACACCTCAGCCCCACCCTGCTCAACACCTTATAATTTGGATAGGAATTCCCTGCTTAATGAAATTGCTGCGGATGTGCGCCTGGTTTTGCTGTTGTGCGCTATCCTACAAATGCAACGATCGCTCTGGGTGCGAAGACATGTCCTGGACCTTAAACAAACAAAAGTAAGGGTTCTCTTAAGAACCCCAGCAGTAATCAAACGCAGCTATTTAATAAGAAGAAAGCAGGCAGATGCGAGATACCACATACTTATAGCTGGATGCATACAAATCCTTCTTCAAAAGAAGTGAGGTAACAAATCAACTTCTAATTACTGCTTGCTTTATAATTTCCACCTTTTATTTCTCTTTGTGAATACTGGAAAAACAAAATGAATTTTGTGTACAAAAACACACAGTCTGGATAGCAAACAGCACTATAGAAAAGAACATATGCTTCACTCATTAAAGACTTCTTACATCACCTATTCTTACATAAAGAATAAAGACCTGTAGGCTCCCTAATTCCAGTGACAATGTATGTACTGTGTGTTCTGAGAGGGAAAACAAGTAGTATAATGCACGTGTATCTGCACTCTTATTTGCCAAATGAGAGTATTTTAACATAGACCTGAGAATTTGTTCCTGATACACAAAGAATTAAGACAGAAACGACCTAGAAAGCAGAATATAATTTTACTGAACTAATCCAGAAAGAATGTAGGGCAGGATAGCAGGAAGTATGAAATTGTCCTTCAGGCTTTAACTGCCAGACCCTAAACCGATGGTGCTTTAGGAAATCTTTCTACGTGTATGAAAAAAGGAAGGCAGAAGGCACTGCGCCTCACCCCAGAGCACTTTCTCCACCAGCCTCTCACATCACACTGAACCCCTGGACACTCTTCCTTCATGGTTTGGACATTTGTAAGAATGTCTCCAGCTCCACACAATGTTCAACCCAACCAAACTGAGATGGGTCCTGCCCCTCCTATTCCTACACTCGGACTCCTCTGAAGCACTGTTATCCCCTTACTTGCCTTGTATACTGCACACTCAATAAGGTTTGGAGGATCAGGGTTTTCTTTCTGAAGACTATTTCTCAGACTTTTCATTAGCCAGGCATCATTTGCTGCTACAAAAATGAAAAATGTGCCATATTATCATCCAAAGATCTCAGGAACTAACTGTAAGTGTTATAAACAGGACAGGTGGATGAAATTATGCATGGAAACACTCCCACAGGAGGCACCTTTTATCCTGTGAAGGGACTGTCTGGGCAAGGGAAAGGCAAATGAAATTTCTTTCCTCACTAACTGTCAAGACTAATTTCATCTGTCCCCAGCACTTTCAACCACAACCCTTCCTTCCCAATGAGACAGATGATTTTCTGTTTATATGTTAAAAAGAATGCCAGTTCTCATTTCACTCCTTCTTACTTACCTTTTAGAAAGGCACTGCAAAACTGCATCAGTGCGGTATCTTATGCTGACACATATGAAGAAACCATGATGACAAATTAGAAGCGTCTTACTCTGTCTGCATTTTATATGAAGGAATGATCCAAAAGACAGAAGTACCCAAGCTCTCTGTGTGAGATCAACACACTTCATCTGCAGCTGCTGCTCTTTTTGGAGGCATACCCCAGTGAAATGTGAAGGCACCGTGAAACACAGATGTGGTCTACCGATGTTTTGGACCCAGTCATTTATATTCATTTTGCTGTTTGCACAAATCTACAAGGGGTATGGGGCAAAGGAAGAACAAAGTATTTATATTTTTACCCCCAAATTAGCCTCAGTGAACGGCGGTAATATAATTCTCTTCTGTGCAGAGAACTGATATATTTACACATCTGTGACCAATTGATGGTATCTAACAAGCACTCACTGCTTGCTGCTTTCAAACAATAAACTCACTTAAATTATGCCAAAAAAGATAAGGGGCATGCTTTATTTTCCTATTTATTAATACTGTGAGAAGGTGACATGTTTACATGATATTTATACTGCTCCTATTTTTGTAGCAGACTCATAAAATTCTTAGGACAAATTTTTGTCACCTCGTTTTGCCAGAAAGATTCAAAACTGTTTCACGCTACACTAAAACTGCAAATATTTGATCCATAAAAGAAAATTTACTTTTTAGTCAATAATGCACTATATTGTGTAACACATTTGGCCTAAGTCCCTTTAAAGGCTGTAACTGCTGGCATTCCCAAACTTGCCAGTTCTTCTGCAGTATACATGCAAACCAGATTCTCTGAGCTGTGTATGACCTAGTACAGGCTACTGTTATAATAAATGATATGGATATTAATGACATTAAATGATAATAAGTGACAACTGTATGAAATCACTTCTTATTAATTATAGTGCTGATTAACTGCTATTCAGATTCTTGTTAAAAAACCAAAGGAGCCGCAGCAGTCCTAGATTCATCAGTAGTTTTGACGATCTTTACTAGTCATTATTAACAGCGTTGTAAATAATAACATGTATTATGACCCTGCTTAGGTATAAATGCAAGATAAGAGATGAGATTTTAGCCTCTATTAATAAAACAACAACAGCATTACACAGTTGTCCCGTTTTCACCATGAAATAGACCTTTGACCACCACCATCATTTTAAATTCTTTTTCTATTCCATTCTCACAATATTCTTACAGAAGCAATGAGGAAGGTTTCCGAATGCTCATGGATCTCATATGCTAAAATGAACTCTGCATATTAATGGCTTCTGAAAACCCAAAATGCTGCTGTACTTTCCATTTTGTAAGCGTATAAACTAAACTAGTGCAAAACTTCTGATGAAAGATCCTCAAAGCCATAGGGATCTGCAATGCAAACAAATTTTCTCTAGTACGCTAAAGAAAGGCAAGGATCTAAGCTGGTTACGTCAACTGCCAAGATGACACTGACATCAAATTTTCTGTAATCAGCACAATGCAAGTGAGTGTCGTGATGCAGTCAGTATTATATCCAACCGTGTTGACTCCCAGTTTCAACGGGCAGGTACATGTTTACAGCCGGGTCAATAGCAGGTCACTCTCAATATGAGTGAAGAGCAAGGGTTGAGTTCACACTTCAGGGTCCACAAGATGCCGCATGCACTTACTTACACTCCACTATCGTACTTAAGGTAGAATTCATTTTCAAGTATGTACATCTAACCTGTTATGAAACAATTTAATAATTCAGCCAGTCTAATGTGAGTCCATTTTAACCCAATGAAACTTTTGCTATTCCTTAACAATATCTTATTAGAGCTACAGACAATATTCAGACACTTTATAGTTAGACTTGAGCTATTAAAAATCATGCACTTCATTTATTTATACAGCAAAGCAGATTTAAACTGACTCACGTGCTTCCAAACAAAAACAACACAGTGGAAGACAACTGAATGATTAGACATTGAATATCTTTACAATACCTTTCGACATATAGTCATTTTATCTGAAATATGGTAATTCTATCTAACAGGCTTACGTTATGATGTTAAACAGGATTTGACATATTTAAAGTAGAATTGCAAAATAGTCATGGTGTATTGAACTCTGTTCCTATACTGCTGATCTGATTTCACCAAAGCTAGTCCAAATAAGAGATCTTCGAAGACCTCAAACTGTTATCAGCAGTTCTAATAGACGAAATGTGTGCAGGATGATGAATTTTGATTGACTAGATGATCTCTAGAGGTCCCTTCCAACCC
>VZSC01017632.1:41984-57950 GCA_013398225.1 Steatornis caripensis | reverse complement strand
GGAGACTCCCTTTTCACAAGGAGTCACATGGAAAAACAAGGATTAATGGGTACAGGTTGCTCCTGGGGAGATTCTGATTGAACTCAAGAGGAAAATTTTGACAATGAGAACAATCAGCAATTGGAATAATTTCCCCAGGGAAGCAGTGGATTCCCCAGCATTGGACACTTTTATTCAGCTGGGCAGGGTGCTGGGCCATCTTGTCTAGACCATGGTTTTGCCAAGAAAAATTGGAAGAGATGATCCTTGAGGTCCCTTCCAACCTTGTATTCTATGATTCCGTGATTCTCATTGCTTCCATTTAAGAACACCTGCAACAATTCTGTGTTCAGTGTTCCCTGATCATAAAGCAAAGGATGGTTTATTTCTGTTTTCAGACGTTGAGTAGAAATGTCAGATGCTATTGCAGTCCTTAAGGTATGAGTAGATCAACGCAGAAAAATAATGAGTGGTCAGTGAAAAATTCTATGTTCAGATTAACATCAGAAGATTTTAATTAGCATAAAATATGCAGGATTTGCCAGGAGATATCAGCATATAAACTACAGAATACAAATGAAATTAGGTCACAAAAGAATAGCAATTTCGCTTCTAGAAGATGTTCTATTCATTCATGTCTAAATTCTTTCTTAACATAAACAGTCTCTACCTTTAGTGTCTATGAAGAGAACTTGAAAGTATGAAGTAACGACAAATCACTGTAGAGGACAAGAATTGAAAAAACAACAAGGAAACCAAGAAGGGGAAAAAAGTAAATTAATTTCTTACTCTCCCAGCAAAAGATTTTGACTGTCATTTCCTCTTCTGCTGCCTTTGCGACAAGAGTGACATGATTCTTTGGAGTAATGAGTAGTCCCATAGAGACAAGCAATCTAGTCAAACTCTGCTGAGGAAGCTAATGTATGCTTCTTGGTGGACAACAGATATGAGTGCTTTGCAGTGAAGTCTGTGCACTTGCAGCACAGGTCCAATGTGCCTGTGGCTCAACTAGGCTATGCGTTCCTTACCCTCTGCTGCACCCAACCTCCTGTGAAGGAGTTTACACTATTTATCTGGCCTTTTAGATGTCATGTCCGTAAGAGATTATATGATTTATGTCAACAAATATAAACTGAGTAGACATTACCTTGACCAAGCTTAAATGTAAGCAACTCCCTGGGACACTCTAACCATCTCCCAATCCATGCATACAGACGGTTTGCATGTTAGTGGAGCTTGAGCTGAAGTTTGAAAGACAGGCATAACAAAGAGCTCAACAGAACTGAGTATCACCTATTCAAGAGAAAGTAATGGAAATTGTTTTCTCTGTAGTTTGATGTGTGAATTATATGGCTATGTTTTTGACGTCTACTTCTCCTCCCTTGGTGAGGACTTCTAAGTCAAGCTGATCTCCCTACTGCAAGGACACTCTGATTTTTTTCAATTTTTTCTGCATGCTATACAGATTAAAAATACTTCTTACCTTAATGTATCAGAGAATATGAATATGTGGAAGAACTTCTTTACTGCGAGGGTAACAGAACACTTGAACAGGCTGCCCAGGGAGGTTGTGGAGATAGTCAAACCCTGCCTGGACACATTCCTGTGCAACCTGCTCTAGGTGCACCTGTTTGAGCAGGGGGGTTGGACTACATGATCTCCAGAAGTCCCTTCCATCCCCTAGCATTCTGTGATTCTGTGAGAACATCAAAGACAATGGTATATGGGGACCTGCTAGAGTAGCTACTAAGTACTAAGACACCAAGCTTCACTTGGGTGTCTGTGGATTGAAACTAGGATTAGGGTGTCCATTTGGTCATATTTTTTAATATTTGTAAATTTACTGTTAGTAAATATAATACCTTAGATCATCAGAATTCATAATGTGAATAGGATTGGGATAACGGTAGAGTTTAGTTCTGGGATGGAGTGTCTACTAGCAACTTGGCCCCTTTAGAGAGAAAGAAACTACATTGCACCAGTATTTCTCTTGCAGCTTTATATTCATAAGACTGTTATGCAAGAACAAGTACAATTTAGAAAAAAAAGAAAAATTAATGCATCATGTAGCCATATTCAACAGTGACCAAGAAGGTATGAATGCAGGTAGTCAAAGGCCATTATGTTTCACATGATTGGATAAACACTACACAAGAACTTAAGATAAAGGAGATGTAACAAATTTGTGCTTTTCTTGAAAGAAGAAAATAATTTTTATTATTATCATCAAAGAATCATAGAACAGTTAAAGATCACCTAGTTCCAGTCCAGGGCAGGGACACCTTCCACTACACCTGGTTGCTCAAAGCCCCATCCAACCTGGCCTTGAACACTTCCAGGGAGGGGTGCATCCACAACTTCTCTGGGCACACCTGTTCCAGTGCCTCTCCACCCTCATCGTGAAGAATTTCTTCCTCATATCTGATCTAAATGTACCCTCTTTCAAATTAAAACCATTAAGTTCAAGTGTTATATACTCAACATAAATACAACAGTACAAAGAGAGAAGTCTTTTTAACAGTCCTATTGAGAAAGTCCCAACATTTAAAGGGTAGATTTTAAATATAAGTACCCTCACATCTGAAGAAAGGAGTGAAGCTTTAAGCAGTAATAATGGAATGAAACAAAGTAAAGGAAAAAGAAGCTGGTGTTCACAATGATGTTGTAATTACAGTGGTAGTCATGCTTAGACAAAGCATGATTACATACCAGTAGGAGAACCCCATAAGAGGCAAGCCTGCATAAGTTGGAGTGAAATAAGAAATATTTTTTCCCAAAAACATTTATTTTTCAAAGTTAATCTTATATTTAACATTCAGATTAAAAGTATATGTTGATCCTTCAAATATTTCACAGTTTAACCCCACATGTTTACTGGTAAGGAATGAGCCTGGTATTTAGCATATAAAAGTATCATTAAAGTCTTCACTGTCCAGCTCAAGCAATAGCTGTTTCTTCTTTTCGAACAACCATTAATTGTGAGATGTAAATCATGCATTTTATGTGCACTAGGTTTCTGATCAGACAGTTATGAAAGACTTTCTATTAGGACACTTGACCTGAGATAATATAAGTAATGGGTTATTCCTGCTTTGCCTGATCCTGGGATGAAAAGGGCAGAGTTAAGATGGGTAGAGTTAAGAAGTTATTCTGTCACTGCAATCTAGTCTACCTAAAAGAATTCATGTACTTTATTTCTGAATAAAATTTCTGTCTTCTGAATGAAGACGATCCTTGTCACACATCGGATCAATGTAACAAGGTAAAGGCAGAGGAAAAAAAGAGAGGTCCTCCAGAGCTTAAATGATGTGCAATTCTATTTTTAAAAATAATATCTTTTTTCTTTAATTCATTATAATTTTTAAAAAAACAGATATAAATTCCTCACTTAGCTTCAGTTCATTTGGTTAGTGATATCTCATCTACCTACAGAAAAGCAATCCTGAAAATATTTGGGCTTGATTATATACCTAATGGTCCTCTGCTGACCCGCAGAGTGGTCAGGGCTCTGCAGCCTGTCAAGTGTCACAAGTCTCCTCAAATACAAGACCAATCTAAATGAAAAATTATTGAATGGCATTGTTTAATTTTTAGACAGGAAATTTCTTTCCAAAACTCAGATTAGTGTCCAAACAAACAAAAATAGTCAGACTTTACCAAAGTAATCTGTTGGGAATCCGGAAAAAAAAAAAACAAAAGGAATTCATTATGCTTTGATAAATCTGTCATTCTCAGATCACAGATAAATCTTTTAACTTCTTTTGACCAGACTGTCCCAAATTTCTCTTTAATCCCAAACAATGCCATAACTGCTCATATAGAACAATATATTTTATAGGATCAAGAAAACACCCTTCCTGATTCACTTTGGGCTTGATCCAGTGAAGGATTTAAGGTAAGTTTCAGACCTCTACATAGGACTTGGGTAGAATTTAGGTGCCTTCTTCACAACACTCCTGGACTATCTAGGTACTTTAAATACCTGTTTTCCTGAAAGTTTTTATAAGTTTCTAATTTTGAGGACATGCATTTTTAGACACTTTTCTTATGGACAGATATGCACCAAGATCCGTGCTTGCTTCAGGTCTGCTACGATGCTTGAGTAAGTAAGTGCCAGTTTCATATGTGTAAGACCTCAGAGCAACCCAGTCAGATAAAACACTTTGAAAGCACATTTGGCACTAATTCAAAGAGATCGATAGAAAAAGAGGTGGAGCCCACTTCTTGCCATAATGGTTCTAAGATCAAAAACATTGTTAAGGAAGGGGAAATGTGAACTCTGGGATCTCTCAGTTGCCATGTTTCAGGAAGGCACTTAAGCCCACTAGCATTTTCACCCTGATAGAAAACAATTTTGACTTCTCTTATTGAAGTATGGCTATAATGGAGCCAGAGTTCTGGGGTCAAAAGAATAACAAACATTATAGTTGGACTTAGCTAGTCACTTCACGTAATACTGATCTGTTTTGTACAGTATTTATGGATTTTAAATTAGAATTTTAAAGACACACAGACACGCAAGAAATCCCAGACCAAACAGCTAGAGGTACCCCAGTTGATCTGAGTCCCTCATACATTTGAGTTATCTCAAATAACTGGGAAATGCTGAGAAATGTGATCAGTCAATAGCTAGAAAATCTCTCATGATCTAAGCTTTTTTTTTTTTTTGTAATTAACATTATTTTAATATGTGGTTTCTCTTGATAAGATTGTATGAAGATGTCATGCTTATCTTTTATGTAAGATACAACCAGTCTTTGTGCTTTTTTTCAGAATTCTTTTTTTTGCAAATTCTGTTGCTGAAAAATTTTAAATTTTCTTTAAATCATACAGTGTAATTAATGTGTTTAATCAGACTGTATCAGACTTTTTCTCTAGAAAATGAAGTTTTCTGTGCCCTAAAGCAATATGCATGGTTTGTACTAATCTTCCATAGTTCTGGATTTGATTTTTTTTTAACGTTTTGATTGGTCTTCAGCAGTTTTCTATCTGTATATCTGTTATATTGTACTATTTTTCCTACACAGCAGTAATGTGTTATTCTTGTAGGGCTGTTTAAGTTCCTCAGCGTTCATCTATTTCTTGAATATTTTTGTCTTGTGTTTGATGGCATTCCCTTAACCTCTCTGTTTTCTAAGATGTAACCTCAATGATTTCTAAGAATTTTGACTCAGGCTTCCTGCTCCAGGGACATAGATAATTTTTTCTGAAGTCACGCTTGGGCATCAGTCTGTATTCATTATTGCACTTCGCTGATGTCATGGATTTGGAGTAGAACTGACTGATTTTTATTATTGGATTTCTTAACATAGTTTAAAGTACTAAATTCTGTATTCTAAAAAATATCCTTTCTGATATACCCACTTTTCTTTGATATTCTGAATTATCCCTTGCAGTACTAATAAGCCCTTTTCTTCAAGGTCATCAATGAAAGAATTGTTTTAGGGAGCTGACTGGTTTTTGTTTTGTGTTGTTTTGTAAGAGAATTTAAAACTAGATTCTTTATTAATACAGCTGTAATCCATGATGGATTGATTTATGTATATTTTTTTTCCTCAAATGCTTTTATTTTAATGACCCTGATTATAAGTAAAAGTTAATAGACTTTCCACAGGAAGTCTATGGCTTGCTAACCCAGTTGCACCTATGCTTTATGAGGTCATAAATTGAGGAAAAGGGAGCAGGATCATTGTTCTACACTACTTCAGTATTGATCAGAGAGGCAGTAGCAGAGAATAGCTCATATTCCACTATCACCTGTCAGAATTGTTTTTGTAGTGGTTTCTGTCCTGCTGCCTGGGAATACATCCTATCTTCCATTTGACCAGTCACACATACAGCCCATTTCTTGTCCAATATCTGCAATTACATGCTTAGAGTTCGATTTTCCAGTCACCCTGTGTTCAGCCATGGTTGTTGTTTTTCTTACTAGCTGTATTCTGGACAGGGTGATATTTCTTTTTCTTTTCTCTCTTTTCATCCTTAGTAATAATAATAACTGCTACTAATACACTATGACCAGCCTTGGTGGTTGAGAATATCTTGATCAAACTTGATGTGAATGTTCTACAGAAAAAACCCTCATGTTACTCTTTACAATATAAGTATTACTCCACACAAGAATTTCATGAACATGGAATAGACTGTTCACCCAACTTTCTTAAAATACATGTTTGTGCACATAATCATAACCTGTCAGCATTGTGCCAAAGAATTTGAACATGAAAACATAGTTCCTTCTTTTGAGAGATTAATCCCTACCTCTTCCTAGCTCTAGCTATGTCTTACGTAGGATTTAGAATAGAATAATTCTATGTATACTTTTTTTTTAAAGGCAAGAAAAAAATAAAGCAAAGTAAGAATAATGCACTAATTTATTTAATTATATGTATCTAGATACACAAAAAAGAAGAAAGTATAATCAGTGCTTTAGGAGTATGAGTTATTTCACTGCGTTAATTGTCTGACTTGACGAAGTACCAAACCTAGGTCCCATTTGTCTGCGCTGTGAAGTGGAACATTTTCGTTGTGTTTAAGGAACAGGTCTACCATAGATTTCCCTTGTGGAGAAGATCAGTTTTCAATGAAAGCTGAGTAATCTGTATTTATTGACTGTGGGTATTCACCTACTTAAGCTTCTTTGGAATACAGAATAAACCATAATCAAGACAAAGCATCAGTTAATTTATCCAGTAGATAGCCATCTTCAAAGCAGTTTCTTTGCAATCTTTGCCTGCTACATTGACCTTTGTAGAGGATACAATTAATCCTCTAACATAACCAAGAGTAACAGTTGATAGCCTCAGAACACAGTCTTGTGTTTAAAAGTCACTGCTCTCGCTGAAGTGTGTGTTCTATAATATGTATGTGCATACAAATATACATCTAAACTAGCTATGTTTTCATAGAGTTTCAGTCACTTTGGGGATAGGGAAGTCTTTCTGCTTGCAAAGTAAATTGCAGAGTATGTCAGCTCACAACAGGAGTGATGAACTAGATGATCTCCAAGGGTCCCTTCCAACGCCTACCATTCAGTGATTCTGTGAATGTTTATTTAAGTTTTAAAGATAGCACTGGTGGAAGGAGTGCTCTCTATGTATGAAGAATCTCTTTGAATCTGTATTTCATTAATCAGTGGTGTCAAAAACTTTTGGTGATTCCGAGGATTTCAAATTCTGAGTTCTTAATTTAACTTGGACTCATATTCAGAAGATGGAGGCTCCCCCTTTTCTAAAAATCAAGCCTTCCTTAGAGTTTTAGTTTGGGAACCGAAAGTATTAGGGGTGCGAAACATCTTCTACCAAGTTTAGCTGCTTAAAAGCTAAGTATCTAGTTTGAAGCAGTCATCCAGCTCCCTCTGTAGCTGGCAGGGAGAGATAAGTGCGAGTTAAAGCAGTGATATGAAAGCTGGAAAAATGTAAAATCTAATTAATGTAGCTGTGCAACTGACATAACAAAGAACCTGAGAGTGTGATTGACAGAGAATAGACTAAAAAGCAAGATGTTTTTACCCCATCAAAGGTCTGAAAAATTGTACTCAAATACCTGTGCTGCAGTACTGTAGGTAGGAAGATGCACAGAACCAACAAACAGCATATATGATCTTTAAAGACATAGTGTGAACTAAACATGCTGTGCTACTAAATGGTAATGTTTGTGTGTGTATGGATAGAATGACATTAACAAATTAAACGTTTGTCCAGATTAATATTCAATAGAATGATGTATGCTAAAACAGAGGCGAATAATTACTGTGAAGTTCTTCTGGGGAGATGGAGAACCTGGTGTACCGAGAGAGCCCATTTACCCCAGGGAGCTGAAAATGGTCAGTGAGAGAAAACAGCTGGGAGTCAACAGGAGGTAGTCAAAGGAGAGAACAGCCAATCAAAAAGGCCTTAGAAAACTGGTTCACCCCAAATAGCTGGGAAAATTACACCTTGTAAGTGGTGATCTTTCACTGATTATAGACCAAAGCTAACTGGCCAGTTTCAATTAAAATCTTCACTTTTGGGGAGTTTTAGTGCAGCCCATTTCAAGTGCACTGGAGTGAACTTTGGATGCCCGCAGAATTTGCGTTGATGTCAGCAGAACTGTGACATTAACCATGCAGATGAAGACACAGCTTTAAAACTGAAGTCAACATTTCAGTCCAGCGCATGCAACTCTAACAATCATAATTAGTGCTGCAGGACAGATAATGTGGACCGTCAGTCACCAGTCATCTACAGATGGTAGTAGCTATGCAGGAACAAATTATGCTTTGAAGAAAACTAGAGAATTCTTTTGATAGTTTGGTCGTATGCACGGTACTACATGGAACTTATACTGGAGGTGAATTCATTATTCAGTCTTTCAATGATTACTGCATAAGATCAAAAAAGAAGGAAAGGAAAAGGATATTATAATTTCCCTTCTGGGAATATTAGACATTTAATAGATATCACATATTTATCAGATGGACAATAATTTGGCCATTTATTTTATGATGAAATGCTTTCTGACTTTCACAGGCTTGTTTAACCAGTGTATTTCCTTAATTACCTTTCAGTTCACTAGCACCTCAATCATCCCAAAGCTGGTCCATCTGCGCTTCCCTATGTTACCTGTGAGATGAAGTGGAATAATTCGTTTCAAATAGAACTGCAAAGTAAATCATTTGATGGGCTTCTAGTGAACTTGAAGGTCAAATCTTAAAATCTCTGAAGAAATTTAGATAAAATGAAAGTAAGTTCTTATCATTATTTGGATACTCAGTGCAATTTCAAGACTTAATTAAATAAAAAATCTCCCACCACTATCGGGAATTTTTATGCAGTGTCTGGCTTTATTTTTTTATATTTAATGAATGCAGACTATACAAACTCTCATACATCAATGCAGAAAGAAGAACAATGTTGTTCCATAGCACAGCACAACTGAATATAGTTTAGTATACGAAATAACAGCAAAATCAATGGCTGTGTTGCTAGGATAATACATTTTAAAAGGTATAATATAAGCCATAAAAGAAATTTATTTGTGTCCCAGCTTCTGATACATCCTTTAATTTTCAACAAAAGGCAAGGAATGAAGTTAATAGACATTATTACTGTAACATTTTCACTAGTTTCATTAAAACACAGCCATCCTTAAATCAATTCTCTCTTGTGTCACTCCTGGTTTAGAATGGTGTATTCTCTTACAATAAGCAGAGTTACTCAGTGGTGAAATACTGGTGAATGAGACACTTCTAGTGGTTTTTGATTTACTTACCTCTGGATGACAGTTCACAAAACAGCAAAGTGTCAGTACACGCCATCAGTGTCTCTCCTGATAGATTTCTCTATTGTGTGAATTTGACTTCTCCATTCAAGCTTGCTAGTAGGGAACAGGGAAATAAACTGAAAAATATTCTGCTCAATAATAGCATGAAAAAATATATTTTCGTACATAAACAAAATGGTCCTGATGTGGAGCCATGATTCATATGCTTGTCTTTACAACAGAATTGGGCTGTTTGTTGTGTTACAGATGAGTTTGATTTGGAGGGGGTTCCTATTCCTCTATACTGTTTGCGCGAGAAGTGACTAATCTGAGTGCCTAGCTCAGATTTAGACCCATACTTTGTAAATATAGCTAAATGATATGCAGCCCACTCCAAAACATTGCATTTGTATATAGCACTCCTTTTACTAGCATTCATTTTACTTTCTAATTATGTAGAGGAGATAATGTGAAATGAATCCTGTAAGGTTAGATGATTAAAGGCTCATATTCATAAACATGAATGATCACAGAGGTATGATGATAGGCAGTGAACCCTCAGTACTTCATCCAGAAATAGTAGCTGCTGCCCCTGCCCCAGGTCCGCCCCTGGGGAGGTCCAGCCCCACAGTACAGGGCTCACCTGACACCAGGAGTCAGTGGGGAGGCTCTCTAGGTCACCCCACAGACAGGGAGCATTGCCAAGGGGTACAGGTCTTACTGTGGGAAGCAGAGAAGAGCATTTCAGGATTGCAGAGGACATATTAGGGGATATTTAGGTATGGAAAGGGAAGGATCAAGATGTTTTGGGCAGGAGTAAGCATTTATGTTCACACCGATACCTGTGTCCCAAGCGATGTGCTGAAGTTGGTCTACTAATGCACATTTTACCATGAGGATATGTCTCAATCTCCTTGATTGCTTGATTTTTAACAGGGACTATTCCTCAGCTCTGCGAAAAGAAATAAGGATGACCCAAGTTGTAGCCCTCCTTTCAATAGGTCCAACTGAGGAATAAATTCTCTCCTGTCATCTCTCTGCCCTCTCAAGTATTTCAGCTCATTATGGAGAACTCCACAGACAGAAATGCCATACAGACAGTAGACTTGGGGCTTTTTTGCATGAATCAGATCTTTACATTTTCATCGAGTTTGATGATCTGAGTCAGAGCTGATAAGGTTACTCTCAGCTTGGGTGAGAGGGAAGTGGGAAAAATATATTAAATGTTAATCTATCTCACCTAGACATCAAAGAAGTTCACACAGTCTTAGAAATCACACACAAACAGCATCTACTTCTTTACAGAATGTCTTTTGTGTTGTATGGCTAGACTAATTTTTTTCTGGTCACTTAATGTTGTGCTAATATGGTGACCATTCCCTGCAGGATTGCAGTTTTAAACATGGGTTAAATTTTAAGCCCTGAACTGCTTTGAAGTGTCCTTTCAAGTGACAACAGCATGAAACACCAGTGGAGGAAAGCAAAAGAGCTCAAGGTAAAGGTTGCTACCTTTCTAAAACTGGGAAATACAAGAATTCACAGAGCTGAAGCTTGGCTTTTTAATTTCATCAGGGAGCAAGTTCACAACTTTCCAACCTGTCACTTGCCTTTGCAATTCATCAGGCACCTCACACTGCCAGAAGTGTCACAGACTTTCTAAGATCTAGAGAGACAGATGAAGAATTTTTTTTTTTTTGTTAGGAAATAGTTGTGCCCTTTGACCTGAGTGGTTAGCAAAGGAAACTTGAGGTTGCTCTGGTTAGAAGAAATTGGTAATAGAGTTTTTGCTTCCTTACAAAGAGTTTCTAAAGAGCTATTCTCTGAACACAGTAGGAATTACACAGTAGAAGCATAGATTCAGAGTTATGAGCAGACACTTTTAGAAAACATTTGCTTCATAAACTGGTTTAACCCTAGCTGGCAACAAAGCCCCACCAAGCCACTCACTCACTTCCCACTGGCAGGATGGGGAAGAGAACTGGAAGAGTGAAAGCGAGAAAACTCATGCATTTAGACAGTTTAATAGGTAAAACAAAAGCCATGCACGCAAGCAAAGCAAAACAAGGTATTAATTCACCACTTCCCATTGGCAGGCAGGTGTTCAGCCATCTCCAGGGAAGCAGGGCTTGCTCACACATAACAGTTACTTGGGAAGATACCATGACTCTGAGCATCCCCCCCCCCTTCGTTCTTCTGCCAGTTTTATATGCTGAGCATGATGTCATATGGTATGGAATATCCTATCGGCCAATTTGAATCCATCGCTCTGGCTATGCTCCCTCCCAGCTTCTTGCGCACCCACACACTAACAAAACATGAGAAGTTGAAAAGTCCTTGATTTCTTAGCAACAACTAAAACCATCAGTGTATTATCAACATTCTTCACATGCCAAGTCCCATACTAAAGGCTAAACATAGAGCTGTTCTAGCTACTAAGAAGAAAATCAGCTCCACCCCAGGTTAAACCAGGACAGACTGTTACACAGTTTCACAGCTGAGAATTTAACTAAGGAAAGTTCAAGTATGTTTGTAGGATGCAAAACAATTTGAAAACTGCTCAAATATACAACTCATCAGAAAATGTGAATCAGTCAAAAGTAAAAACAAAACAAAAGACAAAAACATTTATTCAAATAAAATTTTAGTTAGAAGAAAAAAAGAGACTCAGGTTCATAACATTTACCTTTATATACGTAACTGGAGCACTTATTTGAAAGAGAAAGTATGACAGTTACATTGTCTTTCCAGCTCACTCTAAGGTACTCAAGGGTCCTCGTACATTCTGTCATCGAAGCAAGATGGCTTTTGCCTGCTCTGCTAGAGGAGGTTAGCCTCTTTTAAATCAGATCAGCTGCTTCACGTCCAAACTTCATCAAACTACGAACACATAGACTTAACTCGGTACATACTTGCCTATATGCTGCGCATGCAATATTTTCTGCTCTGCACCTCTCATGTGACTACAGCACAACTGTCTCTCACCTCTCGCCATGACATTGTTTTCTCACATCTCATTAGACATCTAGAGAGATCATGATGCTCTAGAGCATGTGCTGAATGCAGAGCAGCTCAGTATGAGCCTTCTGCCATGCTGGAGATCTTGGGAGCTGGAACAGGTGGCACATGGCCCCAGTTGTAGTGCTAGGTGAGATAGACACTTGACTGCTCAGAGGATTTCAGCTCAGTAAGACTTTCAAGTACTCCAGAGAGATCCCAGGAGCAAGCTCATGTGCATGTAATGTAGGCAGTGAGGAGAACAGGCAACAGGGAGCAATTTAAAATGAAATGTGACACAGAAATATACTCCTAAATTTTTGTGACATACGAGTCAGATTTTAGGCTGAGTGCATCACCTTCTGGCTGTGAAGCCACGTCTCTATTAATAAGTACAAAGGAGGTATTTGTATAACACTTTTTGGTGTTCTTTAGCACTTACGAGGGAGCATTGCCTTGTCTCCAGAGCAAGGAGTCTTCAATGAACATCTAACATGACTGAACAATGAACACTAGTAAACTGGACTTCACTGTGTCTTGTTTTATCCTTATTCACCTAATATTTCTGCATTTTTTGCTTTCAATAAAATATTTTAACAATGTAACTTCACAAAGTGTGTGTTTTCCATGTATATACATATACACTAACAACTAATTTAAGGGCATTTGAATCTATGCTATCTAAAGGGAAATTGACATTCAAATATAAAGTCTTTGTGATCCAAATGAAATTTTATGTTAGTCTGTCAACAGGATGAAAATCATATCAGCCTTGTGCTTTACATCTGTGATATGCCACTACTGGCTGTAGAATGATATTCTGTGTAATGGCAGTGTCAAATGACACACTTTTTTTTTTTTCCCCTCAATATCTTGGTCTCCATAGCAGGAATCACAATCTGGAAAACTTACTGGTGTATAATATAGATATAGACAAGAATAGAATTGAATTTAGCCAAATTCTCACTTACATTTCTGATTGGGAATCCAAAAGTACGCACCATCTATCTAAAAAATTAATAAAATTTGTCATCGTGCTCCCTATGAGTCACAAACTCAGTATAACGCAATTGAAAATTTCTCTGTTTTCCAAGATGGCAACATCAACCTGGGGTTTTTTTACCTGGGGGTGGGGAAAGGGATTTTTTTCTTATCTTTCCAGAAAGCAGGATGAATGTACAGCATCCTAAAAATGGCCCTAAAGATATGCACTGATTCAGCCAAAATAGCAAGAAATTTTGCAACGGCTCCTACTTGATTTGAATTAAAACTAAATTTAAAAAGGAAAATAAAGAGGCTTTGACTGTTGGATTCCCCCCCTCCCCCCCCCAAGAAAATCAGAAAGCTTTGGGATTACATTTTAAATGGACAAATTTCTTTATAAATAATTTCTACAGACAAACTAGATCAACATTTTGAAACAGCAAAATTAGTATACTGGGTTTTATCCTCATTTCAATCTATATACCTGAAGCATTCTGGAAATGCTAGATACATAAATGAATTTTGTCATAAGAATACCTGAGGCTTGTCTTCTGAAACAGAAAATAGAAGAAATAGTTACCATACCACATGTAAAGACCTTGTGCTTGTGTGAGGCTGGCAGATGTTCCCAGCTAGTGTATTACATGTTAGTTATGTTATACCTAACAGCCTGATGAGGTAAAACCACTCTCTTTCCACAGACCTTAAAATACCAACCAAATCAGAAAAGGCCAGAGAATTATACTGTCTTTTAACAATCTAGTTTACCCTGCCTTTGTTTCCTATATTTAAATTAGTACCTAATCCTTCCTTAAGTGTTGCATCTACTTGTTAAACTTCTGAATCAAACAGGTTCAATGCCAGACCAACAGAGTCTTGCTTAATCTTATATGTTGCACAGCAATACAGCAGTGCATTCAGGCAGATAAATGGGGCATCTGCTCTGAGGAATACCTCAGATCAGAAACCAACTCAGGATGTCTTCCAGTTCATGCTGTTTTCAGCTTCTCTAATTTTTCATTCATATAATGTTGCAGATTCCAACCAAGTTTAATCTTATGAGACAGACTATGTAAAATGTAACATTAATTCACTGCCGAACTGAAAGATTTACAAATCAATCGTTAGAGAGATGGTGGAGTAAATCTATTCACATTGAGAGAAGTTATCCCACAGCACAGGACTGTTGATGGGGAATTTAAAGCTCTTACTAAATGCTACAAAGGTCACATTACCAGTGGCTTCATGAGCAGTTGCAAAGGCCTGCCTTGGTAAGGTGTCTATCTCAATCAGATAGCAGAATTGCTTTTACACCTGCTGTTAACATCAAGCTTAATGTTAACCAAATATGTTTTGGTAGACAGGGGCTGTCGACGTGATTTTGTATGTCAGGAGATGGAACTGAATATTCTTCAACTGAAAAAAAAAAAAAAAAAAATCACAGGTAACTTTACCTCACAATTATATTGCTGAAATAATCTTATAACTGTCTGTAGAGAATTCACATTGTGCAGTGTTGAAAACTCTATGGTTATGAGAAAATTAATAGTTTTTTCTTGAGGAAATGATTAGTATGGTAGGCAATAAATAAGACACAGAACCCTACATGAATAAGAATAAGAATAAGAAGAAAAAGAATGTATTGAATAGCTGTTCATTATCTGAACACTATCCTAGTTAGTTCTTTGAATCAGCTGCAAGACATACAGGAAACAAGCAACATTGTTGTATAACAAGAAATATTGTAATATGAGAATTAAAACCAATCTAAATTCTGTCAGCTTGACTCTTATAGTTCCAGAGCTTCTAGTATTAGATTTGTAAGCTTAGTAAACTTCCTTTCAAACTTACTCTTACATTATCTGTAAAATACAGTATGTGATTTGATGATATAACTGCCTAACAATCACTTTACAAAATGAACACAATAAAGGATCTCTCTAAATATTTAGTTATTTCTTAATAATCTAAGCACAGTGTATAAACTTGATTGTCACATTGATTCTTAGTAATTTAATATTTCAATTAATAATGAATGTGACGCATTTAAAATATCAATACAATACAAAATATTACTGCATTGGCCTGCCTGACCAGTGCATTGCAACACTTAAAATAAGGTTGAAGTCTAGTAATGGATACTTACCCACTTTTCTCTTTTATATGAGGTATGATAGAAACAACAGCAAAATTTAGTTCTTCTATGCCAGAGATGGATGTAAGCATAGGCTAAATACTTTAGAGCTGTCTTGGTTTGACCAAATGCAGTATTCTATCCCATACACATCATGCTCAGCATAAAGCTGAGCAATCACAAGGGTCACTCCCTCTCCTTTTGTGGCTGGTGCCTAAGGGCACTGATGGGCTTTAACAGCCCTAAGCAGCTTCACCTGGTGCTTCCACCCACACCTGTGGCCCAGAAGCCTATTTCAGCCCAGCATGGGGCTGTCAGTGGGGCTCTTAGTGGTGTTGCAGCATATTGCTCTCCAGTTCTGCCCAGCTCCTTGCTGAAGCGTTGGAGGAGGGCTTTGCCTGATTTTTCTGCCTCCAATCCTGATCTGAGCATTCGTGAATCCAGCTCCTCCCTGCTGCTGAGTACAGTCTGGGACTTTCCTGGGGCGTGCCCTGCAGTGTCTGCGTGATGTGTTTGTCATTGTCGGGGGGGGAGCTTGATATTTGTTTTGTATATATTTCATTATTATTCTTTCTATTACTATTATTATTGGGGTCACATTAAAGCTGTTTTAATTTTTCTAACCTGTAAGT
>VZSC01017632.1:21371-40479 GCA_013398225.1 Steatornis caripensis | reverse complement strand
ATGTTGTATAATGTGTTATATTTATATAGTTATGATGACTATATTTATATAGTTATGATGACTATAAATACTGAATATACTATATACAGTACATTCATATATTACAAAACCCAGAATTAAACATTAAATAAATCTTTGGACCCCAATATTTAAACTTGAATAAGGATGTAAGGGTCTAGAAGACTATAATTGCTATTGAAAATTCTGATCCTCGTGTGGTAAAATTAGCTTCTCATCAGTTTACTATTGCAACACTTCTGCTTGCAGTCAAATCAAATTGGTAATCAAATTCTTCTGTCAAGTATTATTTCACATAAAGATCTCTCCTTGCAGGTAAGTGCAATTGTGCAATTAAATATCTCAATTGTGTATTTTGACTTATTCACATATCAAGAAGGCTCAACTGCTTTTTAAAAGAAAGCATAACAATTTCTATTTCAAACTGTCCATCTCTGAAATCATACATATGAGCAAAAATCTTCAGTAAATATGAACATTTCTGCTATTTTAAATTTTTTTTAATTTGATAAAAAAGTAGAAAATTGTTAAACAATAATATTTTTAGTTAAATTTTAACCAATTTAGCTGATATGTATTTCAATATAGATAACTTCCCTTCAAAAATATGCAATAATACTTATGCATGTAATCAGTTTTTCGCATGCAATTCCCCACTAATGCCTATGGCCACAGAAGTGTAAGAATACACTGTGAAAGTTTATCTGAGGCAGTTAAGTATAATTTTCACATGTGGTGTTGTTACACTAGGAATAGCTTGTGTACTAATAAAAAATCAGGCAAAATATTTAGATTTATTCCAGCTTTATTACTCCTGACTTGTGCATTCAGAATATTAGATACTCTAGTCAGAGCTACCTATCTATTGAATATAACTAGCTGCATCTTGTGAGGGTTTCCGGGATAAAAGAAGGAAGTGAGTTTTCGAATAATGAGAAGAAAAAGAATTCCTGCATCCACAGGTATTTTCCTAATGGAAAAATGGCAAAAAGTTGAATGCAAGGAACAAAGTTATAAAGAGAAGTGGCAAGACGTCAAAAATATCACGTTGCCCTGAACATTCCTCCAAGGATTGCAAGTCAATGTTTGTTTGTTTTTTTAAAAATATTTCCTAGCTTACCACAAGTTTCTCCTCTTCACTTTGTATGAAATCATACAGTTTCAAAAGGCCAGAGTGGTCAGTGTTACAAATTGTGAGCCCACTGGACAATCATCACCTGTTCTCCAATGCTTAGCTGCGTGTCAGGGATAAACTAACCTACACTTGCTATCAGAGTGTTTTTTCCATACTAATATCTCACATTATCAGCACTAAAACAAATCAAACATACCATGCAGCTCATTACAAAACTTGCTGCATACGGAGTACCTTAAAACTATTGTGTGCTGAAGAATGTGTGAGTGGTTAAATATCTGGGTTTATCATTTGTTGAGGTCTTGGAAACAGGATACATTTTATTCTGATTTTTATTCTGATTTCTCTCTTCACTGCAGTTCAATGTTAGCATAAAAAAAAAAAAAAAGATATTTCCCAAAAGCATATAAATCACATCTGCTACCTATTAGTTCAAGAAGGTTCTTTCCTGTTTCAGGTAACAGCTGTGAGGATGGTTTTACAGTTTGAGCCAAGATCTTCATTCTAGTTATTGTTATTGTCAAAGGGGATCACAGTGTGATGATGTACGCAACCTTATATTCGAACCTCTCTGTGATGTTTTTCAGATTCAGACAGTTCTGCTAGATTTTTCTGTTCTCCACAACCTAAACAGGAGCTCTGTTTTAATACTTTTAATCTAGAATTATTGACCATTCCACTAACTTTAAAAATGCTAATAGCCTTTTAGATTAGCAGATTAAACTTAATCTTTTCTGGAACACAAAATAAGCTGTGAATGAGTCAATGACTGTGCTGGCACTTAACCCTAATCATTAATCCACTATGAAAGAAATACTCTTACTTGCTTCAGAGGGGCAAGATCCAGATCTCAGGATGTAGTTTGTGTTCTTTGAATTGTATAAACATGTACATTTATAAATTCATATGCTAGATGAGTGAGAATAGTACATGTTTTTTATTGTCTTGACACTCTTCAGATGACAGGGACACTCTACTCTGCATTTGTTATTCATCCCAGAGCTGACTCCCATACCCAAAGTGTTGAGGAATATTATGGTATTTGTTATTATGGAATACTTTTTAAATGTTGACTTCCTAGTTGAAATGCAAAGCTTTCTCAATACCAGATCTTGGTATTCTTACGCCCAATTAACCTTACTTTGTTCCACCAGCAATCACAGAAATTCTAACCGACTGTTTTGTGGTAGGGTACTATTTGGTATAAGTAAAATTCAGCATTTACATTGTTCATAAGAATTTAGAGATTTTGATTAAGTTATATACAGGTGACCAGCGTAGCTTTAAGTGTGGTACACTTAGAACATCTTCCAAAGGTAAAACTATATGAAGTTCTTTGTAATTTTCCAGCCTTAGCTAGAGGTGAATTGCATTTTTGCACTGGCAATAACGTTCTTCATAGGAAAGATTATATGGCTGCATAAATATCTGTAAAAGCCCATTTGTGGTATTTTCGGAAATAATCTAAATAGAAAAGCATCTGGAGTAAGTGGAAGCATTAGTCCAGCTATGTCTAAAAATTATTCTATTTATCATGAGCCAAAATTTAGCAACACAATGATAACACCACCACATACGGATGAGAAATATTTTTTTTTAGCAAGATACCCAAGAGTTTGTGGAAATAAAGTCATTAATCTCATTTAATCTTGCTGATGTCATATACATGCCAAAAAAAGTTTTCACTTTCTTTTATGGGGATAAGGAACAAGAACAGTGGGATGTGTAATTCTAGGCCGTTGAGTAATTCTTATCTGGTCCATTGTGATACAGATCTTTATGCCAGAATTCAATATATAAAACTTATACTGAAGTAAAAAGTTGTGGGAAGCTTGCTTAGCAGTTTGGCAAGTTTGTACAGTGAAAAGGGGCCAGGAACTATGTGATCTGTGAGATGAAGGACATTATCTTCAGAATTTGTTCTCAATAAGAGCATCAACACCTGATTCAGAAGTATTGTTACCTCTTACCTGTTTGTGTCACAAGCAACAGGCAGTCTGCCAGAAGGATAAATAACTAAGAGGGCTGGATGCTTGAAATAAGTCCGTAAAAATGTGAAGATATTAAATGATTCAGTAGTCACATGTATAGAGAATCAATGTCTTTGCCAGTGGAATTTATTAGTCGGAAAAAGCTCTCTTATGGAGGAGATTCCTTTAGGGACTCTGATTTGAGTAAGTTTTCTATGGCTGTGGTAAAGGGATCAAAAAAAAAATTAATGAAGCTGGCTCAGAGTTAAGGATTCATGGGACTCTGAGGGTCTTTCCCACAGAGTAAAATCACAGTAAGATTGTAGGAATGATTTGAAAGTACCTCTGGAGACTACCTAGTCCACTCTCCTGATCTGTGCAGGACTGTCCAATTCTAGACCAGTCAGGTATGGTTTTGTCTAGCTAAATGTTAAAGCTTTCAAGAAATATGATATGCGGCCTTTCTGAGAAACATCTTCTGGTTACAGCCTGCACTAACTTCCTAGTGAAGAATATTTTCTTACTGTCCAATCTAAACTTCCCAAGATGCAATATGGCTCCTGCTCCTTGTTGTATTGTCTAGCGCAACTGAGAAGAGTCTGGCTACCTCAGTTCTGAAATAACTGTCAGGTAACAACAGCTGCTATTGAATCATGTCTTAGACACAGTGTTGCAAGACTAATCACTCAGCTACCTCAACTGCTCCTCATAGATTTTGTGCACCAACCAGCACGACAGCCTTCCCTCCACTTTCTCCATAGACCTCTGGGGGATGCAAAACTGGACTCAATATTCAATGTGCAGCCTCAACAGCTCTGAGCAGAGGGAGATAATAACCTTACTAGATCTGCCAGTCATACTGCTTCTATTGTAGCTCAGTGTGAGATTTTGCTTGTTTGCTATGAAATTGTATCGTTGAATACAAATTCAACCTACATTTGCTGTAATCCTCAGGTCCTTTCCAGCAAGGCAGCTGCCCTGCCAATCTCTTCCCCACCTATACTGATTCCCTGAGTTGTTCTACATTGTCTTTGTTTGAAGAGATTGTGAAGATATGAACAGTAATAACTGTACAAGTGTTTGCCATTTACAAGGAGGAGATTTTTTAAGTCCTTTTAGATCACGTGAATTATTTAATTCCACAGATTTCTAAAAAGCCTAAAAGATAATTTCTTGTGAATAGGAAAACCAAAATTGTTCAGTCCAAGACCATGGTTTTGACTGAAGCAAAATATAAATCTTAGTTTAAGATAAGTATCAAAGGTTCTTCTTCCTTTCATTTGTATCAGTATTGTACTTGGGTAAAGTTAAGCCAGAGAACATTACTATAACCCAGAAGAAAAAATCAGCAACAACTAGCAACAGCAGATTGTATTTCACTTAGTTATGTGCCACTTAGAAGGTTTTCCATTGTTTTATGGTTTGAGGTGTTGGGGTTTTTTTCTGAAGTGGTTGTAGGGGTATTCTTTCCTTTTGAAGACTGGTTCTTTATCTTTCTTTTTATTCATACATTCCTCTGTAAAATATATTGGTTGCAACTGATTATAACTAAAACACACAACAAAAATACACAAAAATCAAATTTAGTCAGATCTAAATGTTGCTTTTGAATAATACAGGCAAATTCATGGAAGCGTTCACATACATGATAAATTTGGACTCTGGAAATACAGGTTAATTTAATGTCTTCCCTTACTTACTATGAGAAAGCCCCTTCAAATTACATAAAGCATTTCAATGACTGAATTGTGAACTGAAGCTCATCAGAAATTGGTAGTACAATACCGTAATTATACATACACACACACGGACACATGTGCACAGACACACACATGTGCATGTGCACAAAAAGATGGCTTCTGGTTAGCAGGTTACTGCTTGCTGAACTGATACCAGAAGTCTTGTCCATCAATTCCAAAGTTACCACTTGATTTAAGATTTTCCCATTAAATATTTTATTCATGTAAGGACTAAGAGCATTAGCATTTTTGACTCAGCCCCACAGACTCATATTTCTCTCTCATGAGGACTTAACAATAAGAAAATGAAAAAAAAACCCCACATCTGGTTACAGTGTCTAGATGTTTCCTACAAGATAGGTAAAGCACAGTACCTTAAAAAGGAATCTCATGTGTGTTTTTGATGTGAAATGTGAGATACTTAATGCAGGATAGCTCTTGGCTGTCTCAGCAGAAAAAAATAATACAAGAAAGATGTTAGTGTGAAGTCTCTAAAATCACAGCTGTGTAGCTCACTAGAACGGCAGTTCATAGACAGTGTTTTGTAAATTCTGTAGTAATTAAAAACAAAAAACCCCAAACCTCATAAATTTCAATATGGCAAAATTATTACAATTAAACTATTAATATTTGTGTTTATGCACATGAATCTAATCAATGTTTTCTTAGACAGGAATTAAATTCTTTAGCAACAGGTTAGTTTCCAAAATATTTAAATTATATATGTTTTTATCTGTTTTGCTTTAGTAGCAGTTACCTTGCTCCTAAAATATAATAATTCATGTTATGGCATGTATTTTCCCTTTTTTAGAAAAAAGCTATGCAGAGAATAAATTACATTTGCATCACAATTTCTCAAAATACAATGCATTTGTTCTTGTTTTAATGAGGTAGTTATATACATTATAGACAATTTTGTCTTACAAATTATAATTGGAATTTTTAGTGTGAGTATCTCCATACAGTCATAAAAGATATACATTTTGCTAAAACAGAAAATCTGGAAATAATCTGCTATTTTAAATTCAAAGTTTTATCTTTGTATCACAGAATTTTAATCTACAATCAAGAATTAAGATATATATGCGATATGAGTAGATAAGTAAATGTAAATGAGTAATACGGACAGTAATGCGGCAGAAAATGAAGCATTCCCTTCCCTTTTCTCCACTACACTCTCATATAGAAGAGGTTCAAGAGATTTCCTCCTTGAAGTTAATTCCAGGTTAGAGAGTCATGTGTTACACTATATTACACTATGTTACACTATAGTATTCTGTTCATATTTAACTCTCATAGTTCAACTTTTCATCTACTCTTTCTTCTATGCTTTCTTCCTCACCTTTAAATGTAGTTTCTAGTAACCTAGTAACTGGAGATCTCAAAAATGGATGTTGGGATTCTCTGTTGGTGTCCAAATAAAGTACATTCATTGTTCCTCAAGGGCAGAATTTACATGTTACTTTATTGATGAACAGTTTAAGAGCCTGGTTGGATACCACTGGGCATCAATTACAATACTTGCAAGGACCTGACGTGAATTTACTCACGATTAATGAGATGTCAGCAAAGTTGAAAGAAATGTATTGATGTCCAATAGCAAAGTAATCAGACCCTCACAAGGCCAGGTAATATGAACATCTTTCAGAGAGGTTTCATCTATCTTAAATGCCATGAATGGATTCACTACACTTCACAAAGGGAAAGAAATGTGCAAGAAAGAAGTCCAAAACTGTGAACTTTCAAATGCTACATTAAATGCAAACATAGCGAATCTATGAAAGTGAAAGTGCAAGTTTTGAGGTATATTTTTGTAGTTGTGTGTGTATATATATATGTGCATAGATATACACATACATATAAACCTGAATCTAAAAATGTCAACTTTGAAAAGTTTTTTTTTCTCACTTTTTTTTGTGGGCTGGATAAAAGGGAGTCTTTAATAGTTCAGGAATTCGACTTTGCACGCCAGCATTTTAGGCTTTTCCTCTGTATGGCAGAACCAAATGCTGAGACTTAAGTGCATAGGTTTCATGAGGTGTTTGTGAGGAGGGAAAGCAACAAAACAAGACAAACAACATGAAAATTTGAACAGAAATTATTCCAAAATTCCAAATGCAATTATGCTTCTGAAATACTACTTTTCTCCAGAGTATAAACCTGTTACTCTAAGCTCTAAAAGTGGCTTCGTTGCGTAAAAGCGTCAGAGCCTAAATTCTGCAATCCTTCATAAACTGCGCATAAACTTTTCATCTGAGAAAACTTAGATGTTGTCAGATTTTAACCAACAAAGCGGTGGTAATGGTATGCAACATTATATTACGACCTAGACTGCGACTAGGTTTTTAAGCCCTCTTCAGCCCAAGAGGATTTGGATCCTCTCCCAGAGTAACCTAGTCAGAAACTTCTGCATGAATTTTCCTGCGCCATGAATCTGAGGGATCAGAACATTCATGTCACTGGGTTTCTAACATATGCCTATCTATAAGAACAAGAATTGAACCGCTGGCATTCTTCCTACTGCAACTGTCTGACCAAACTCAACTGAGACATGAGGCAGCCAGCAGAAACACGTTTGCTGCTGCAGCAAATACATTATCAGTTTGGGGGTATTACTACTGTTAAAATTTTATGAGCAGAGAAACTTGAGCCAACTATTATGTGGTATGACCAGATTAGAGAGATTCCAGATAAATCAATGATTACAATTATTTTTTACTTAGTTATAATCATAGTCATTTTCTTGTAATTGAAACTAATTTCTCAGAAAGAGATTTTTATTTGCACTTAAGTGACCTTGCTGAAAAAAAAATTACCCTTGTTGAAAGAAGTGCTTAGAAATACTTAAGAAAACTATTGTTGTAGCCTAGAAAACTTTCTAAACAAAACTGAGGCAACAGAAGTGCATAAGTAATTAGGCCCATAAAGCTGCATTCTTAATATAAGGGACAGATATATTTAATATAATATAATTTCACTGCGAGTGATGATAATAGGAATATTAAATTGTGAATGTTATTGAAGCATTTACAAAAATGCAGAGCAGTTAGTTAGAAACCAAAGTAATATCTCTCCATTGCAAGTGTTCAAATGCATCAAAAGTGCCTATTTGTTTAAAACTGAAACTAAGTAATGGTGCATGAAAATTTCCTCATGAACTACAGCTTTTATTTTCCTCCAATTAAAATGGAAATAAGGAAGAGATTATTTGCGTATGCTGCAACATCAGCTTAAAATGATTTCTCCAAATTCCTTCAGCTGCTTGATATAGTTTTGATATAGATTGCTTGATATAGATTGGTTTTACAAAGCAAATATGTAATTGATTAGACTAGAGCATGTATCACATTGTGGAGCATCATGTAAAAATTCTTTGATCTTTAGTATTCTTGTAATGAAAATTTAACTAACTCTCACTACCTCAGGAAAATAATGAGAATATTATAGTAAATCTCAATAGAATTTCCCTAGCAAATAATTTTTGATGACATATTCAATTAAGTGCCTTAAATAAGGATTTAATTGCTCTAAAATTAACATTGCTTTTTAATTTATAGTAATTTGATATCAATTAAGATACATGCTTGACAATTTACATACATGTCCACTGTTGTGTAGTGCAGCTAAACAGATAAATCTTTTTATAAGGAATCGGTCATATTTGAATAATAAACACAGAAAGATACAGCTTTTGAAATTAAGAAGATGAACATGTAATGTTTGCTGTCAGAAATGTACACAGATCAAAATATTTCACATAATCACTTCAAAGATTTAAAAGTTGGTCATGGACCCAAACTAGAGAAACTTCAGAGAAATGTAAAATATTTTATTTGAAATTAAAAAAAAAAAATTATTTCCGCAGTCTTTGTTTCTGATTACAAAGAAATTACTTTGTTATTTCTTTGTTACTTCTATTTGTTTTTACTGAAAACAAAATTGATCATACATCAGCTGGGCTGTTTTTACTGTTATGGTCAGTGAAGACCTGGCAGACCAGTGTTCAAAGACTTCATGGTCATCCCAAAATTGAGCTCAAAAGGAGAACATATTCTTAGTCTACGTAGGTTCCTGCAGTCTTGGTGAACATTTACAAAATGTCCTTATGTTAAAAACATACTGCACATCAAATTGTCTGATATCATGCTAGCTATGACCATTGAAGATGAGTGTGAATACAATCCAGCATTGTGCCATTTAATCTGTAACTTAAAATCCTTCCAAGGAGACAACTAAACCCCTCCAACACAAGACATCCTTGGGCATGTATTTCCTTAATTATTGATATATTTTAAGATTCTCCATTACTTATTGTCTCTATGGATATGTAAAAATTGATGTAATAAAATCTGTTTGCACTTTTGGCTGAGAGAAGAACAACCATTCATCAGTATGCTGCAAAGTTATTGTCAATGCAACTCAGATAACCGGCAGCTGTGAGGAAAGGAAGTACACAGCACAAAGATGTTTGAGCAGGAATTACTGCTTCTTGCGGAGAGAATTAAGGGAAAATACTGGGAAAAATATAAATGAAGAACAACAAAAACCTTGAAAACTTCTTCTGCCCACATGTTTCCAGGAATCACTTGCAGAATATATATGGTTATATCACAGCAATTAATTAGCCTGATGGACCCAATGGGAAGTAGTAAAAAAGCCCTTGATATCATTGGTAGTTCTCTGGTTTATTTTATTGGATTTCACACTCTGAGCACAAAGCATAAAGAAAGAAAATGTATCTCCTGGAATATACAGAGCTCAAGAAGAGCAGAAGTCGCACGGATAATTGGTGCTGTTAGCACGTATGTTACGGATCCTGCATTCTGCTCCTCCAGAAACTTTGAAAAATAAAGGTAATTTTGGGCATTTGGGTGCATCACTACCAGTGCATTGAGTTAAAAAATAATAATTTCCTCTTCTGTGCTGCCTCGCTGGATATCTGAATAAAAACCATTAACACCCCCTCTCCCTCCTCATGAGTCGAGACAACTCATGCCTAAAGAGGAGGATAATCAGAGGAAAATGACATTATTTCATAGTGATACAGCACAGAAAGAGAAGTTACTTGTAAGAAATAATTTTTAAATGCTCTCCAAATGCTTAAAGTTTCTAGTTGTTACTTTATTAGTTATAATCAGTAACTGTTTCTACTAGTCTTAAACTTTGAAATCCATTATCATTTAAAATACATTTACTCTTCTTGAAGTCTTCAAATTTTCACATGAGGCTATTGCAATCAATCTTCCTAATCTGCATCCAAGACAGCTCCCTTGTCTATCTAAATTGTCTTTTGAAGATCTGTTCTTCAGATTAACAGAGAATCTCTGTGTGATACTTGCATTTTCACTGGGGGAATAATACAGTCGCGGATATTCAGAAGTTGAAAATATACAGGCCAAGGAAAATACTCCTGAAAGAATTCAGGTGGCAATGTTGGCAACACTTCCATACAGCTCAGGGCACATTTAACACACACACACATACACGCTTCCTGTAGCTGCACATTTTCCCAATCATTTAAACTGCAGAGAACCAATAGCACCATTTCATAGGTGAAAACACAACAAGAGTGAGAGTGCTGCCAACCATCTTTGACTTCAAGTCCTCTCTTTCTGTTCAAGTCCATGGATAGAACCCTCCTGCAGATTTGTACTTACTTCATCTTTGAAGGTTCATCACTACTCTGTTCTGTCTGTGTTTGCAGTCATTTTTGGCACTTGATGGTATATCTCAAACAGGCAGAATAGGTGGTGAGGTAAATGTAATCTCAGAAGGAAAAGGTATCAGAAAACAGTTAAAATCTCTCAAGTATTTTTTGAGAAATTTACGGAGAAGAAAAAGTAGAACGAAACAGAAGTTTGTGCTTCTGGTACAAATGTTTTCTCCTTATCAACATTTCCTGATCCAAGATAAATGAGCAGCATATTTATTCATACAGTCTGACTAGCCCTCAAAATCTCTTGTAAGAAGTGTGTCTTCATTTAACATCTGCCCAGATAATGAGAGAACAATACAAGTAATCCAGGTTGTTTCTCAGGACATATGCATTAAGAAAGGACATTTAATGCAACAACCTAAGAGTCAACATTCTTTATCAGGAAGATCTAAAGAGGACAAAAAACTAATGTGAGAGGACTCAGTTCAGTCTGACCCTCACCTAGAGCATCACTTTTGGCAGTGATTTTAACAAATGGTCGCATATTCCTCTCCTATAGAATTTCTACTGTTGTGCCATTGACAAACTTTTATCTCTGACACTTGTTCAACCACTGTGAAAGAATGAACATATTTTTTAATTATCTGGTTTTTTACCACATTTGAATCAATTTTCTTTTTCTGCAATTTTTAGTGCATTTGTTTAACAACCTGGTGTACATGGCAGTTTTAGGTTTACAGTTGGACTCAATGATCTTAAGGGTCTTTTCCAACCTAAACAATTCTATGATTCTATGAAACTCCTAATACTAGTGAATGTCTGGGCACTGTGTATGTAATGTTACATTGCTGATGCAAGTGATGTAATTTGTAGTTTAATAAGTGTTCCACAACTTTCAACTTGAAAGAGTTGCCCTGATTTGAAATGTCTCTTAGAGGACTACTGTAAACACCAGCAGGAGGCCTTTACAGCAAGTATCTTTGATGCAGTTTGTTAATAAGACATAACACACAAACTTCTTTTTCTACATGCCCACTGAGTTTTAGAGGTGATGAAAAATGTTAACTGAAGCTCAGAAACTCTTTGGGACAGAAATTCTATCATTTTATGCATCTGTAATGCACCAATAACATATAGAGTATTGCTAAACAAAATATTAAAATTATTATTAATTATTGTTAATAATAATGTTTGTTATTATTTTATTTATTATTAAAAGTTTCTGGATGCTTATTTAATAAACCATCACTTTTCTTAGTGTATTTTGGGGAAGTGAATTGAAAAGAACTTCATGGCATGAAAAATTTTGCCTTTGATATTCAATTGCAGGTGATAAGTACTTGTTCTCACCAAATTTCCCATTATTGCATCAAGTTATATTCTGTTTCTCCTCTTTTGGTTTGTTGGACATTTTCTGTGTTTGGGGTTTGATTCTGACTGTAAGAGATTTTAATTAGAGTTGAAAATAGATTTCTAAAACAATTTTATTACCTGATAAGTGACCTATCAAAAGTAGAATTTCTTAATGGGTGTGTGACTTTTCTTTTAACATTTCGTTTTCAGTACTACAGTTTTCATTTAACTGTGATTGATTCTTTCTTGACCTTCATCCTTTTGGGTGGAATTAGGGGAAGTTGTTCAGCCATTCACTGTAGTCTGACCATTTAGTCTGATAATGTCTGTTTTCACTCTAGTAATACTGGACACTGACAGCGGTCTTAATCTATCCTGTTCTCTTTCAGTTACATACTACAACTGTGCCTACCTAGCCACATATTGTTATGTTCTTACTGGGTTTGGATTTGCTATGGGATTCTGAAAGATTTCTGGTGCCTAATTAAAATATTCTATTACTTTTTCTGTTACAAACAGCTGGCTGCAATGTTAGAGGAAAGGACCTGATGATTCCTTCTAGTCATATCACCCTATCTCAAATTCAATAGAACTAATTCAACGAGGCTTTTCCTGAATATAAAGACTCAGAAACAAACAATGAAACAAAAAACCTGGAGGGTTAAGATTTAAAGTCATAAATTGAATGCTGAGTGGATATTGTCCTAACAGATGTGAGGAAGGAGAGTGAAGGTTCAATAAAACACAAAATAAGATATCTCAGGCAGGCTTAAATGAAGGAAATGCATTTGAAAAAATATATACGTAGCAAAAAGAAATGAAATCAGAATTTGTTTACTACTATGATATTCAGTAGGAGAATTGCATGCATTCCTCTGCAAAAATACCAGCCACCCCACTTCCCTAACACATATGCATTATGCATCTTAAATAAACAACCATCTGATCCAACCATCTGAATGTGTTTTAGCCCCAATAGACATTCTAGGCACTCTGACATATATTTTCTGTTATGGTTGACAGAATTCAAGATGACTATTCTTTTGGCAGTGACCTTTAATTTAAATGTATCTACCATAGTCACACTGTTCCATAATCATTATATCTTTCCAAGTTAACTAAGTATTCTTGTTTCCATCTTTCAATAAAATAAGGGTGAAAAAAATTGATCTCTGGAATATTAACATGTCTCTTTATGTTTTTGTCACCTGAAGTATTACTGTACTTTAATTGCCAAGCTGAGAGCAATGGAATTTTGTCACATTAGGAGAACAGTAGCTACATATTTAAGATGGAAGATAGAGAATGCAACATAACTGGAAAATGTCACAACATATTTATCCTTTCTAATACTCCCTACAGATCAGACTGAAACTTCCTTTTCTTGGGTGAACAGATTGGTAGGAAAAGGAATATAATTATTTTCTTCCCTTCTACCCTCTTTTTCTTTGCACTAATAAGCTTATCACTGAATTATTACTCTTTCTACTCTTCAGAATGTATGTGTTTAACAATTCTGAGACTCTGGAAATTATTTTTCCAGTAACTCATTTATAGAAGTTGAATGCCAAATGGATTACCAAGTCAAAGTAAATATGTTCTCAAAATCACCACATATGAAGAGTAAAATTCTGGCCCCTGGAAAAGCTTTTTGAAGCTTGTTGGATCGATTTTGCACCATTAAGAGATCTAATTTCGGAGACCAGATGCTCAGTTGTTTCTGAAAATGATCCTGACTGTCACTTTTGAAAAGCTTGTTCTTAATATGTAGTGTATTATGAGGAAAAAAAAAAAGACGACAGCAAACCCGTTTCACTTGCAATAAATACATATTTCCATGAGTTTTTGGAAACCTATTATACTCTAAATCAAGCCAAGTCAATAGGTCTGATTTCCTGCTTGTGACTCTGAATTCTTCCTGTAAAATATTTTGAGTTTATTGGGTTTGCCTGTTTCCACAAAATTACGGAGTTTTTGAAACAAAATTGAATAGCATGAAGTTAATGTTTCTTTTTAAAATTTTACTAGGATGAGAATAAAAACATGACATACTGCTTTTTTTTGTATTAATGATGATGACCATATAAGAAATGAGTTTTTCAAGAAGAATAATTTGCCTTAAGTCTAGATTAACAAAAAACTAAAAAAACCCCAAAACACAAAAATAACCCAGATTACCGTATCTGTTGATTTTAGAAGGGAATTGGGAAAGACTAGTGAAGTTTCTACTGCTGGAATTTTTTCCGGTAGAAGACTTGCTATCAATTTTAGTTTAAGTTGAAAACCCACTAATGTTGAATTTCGCTAAATGGTAAAATTTTTTCAGAAAAATAAATAGAAAGTACCATTCTGGATTCTGAGTTACTTATTCATACACAACATGATTTTAGAGAAGCTGTGCAATTTATTCTGAACATTATTATTCTCTGAGGCAATTTACATAGTGTCCTTTTACCTTACTGGGTGGCAAGACATTACTGAAGGCAGAAATGCTTTCTATTGGTAGATTTGGCCTGAACTGACTAAACAGCTGCACTTTAGTGATGCCATACATGGAGGGAGAATTATTCATGACAATGGCTCAAATGCAATGAATTGTGCAGGTTTTTGTCAACCTGTACAGAGTTTAGTATTGTATTCTGCAGTATGGAAGAAGTTTGATATCACAGCTTCACAGAGTAGTTGAGGTTAGAAGGCACCTCTGAAGATCATCTCGACAAACCCCCTGCCCAAGCAGGGTTATCTAGAACAGGTTGCCCAGGACTGTGTTCAGTCAGGTCTTGAATATTTCTGCAGATGGAGCCTCCACAACCTCTCCAGGCAACACGTGCCAGTGTCCAACAACCTTTGTAGTAAAAAAGGTGTTTCCATATGACTTTCACTGGACTCTTTTCAATAAGTCCTTAGCTTTCTTGTACTGAGGAGCCAAGCATTAAACATAGTTATGAATCATGTTATACATTTATTTTGAATCTGTGTGGCAGGGCTTTGGTAGCAGGGGAAGGGGATACACAGGCAGGTGGCCTCGTCAGAAGCTGCCTGAAGCTCCCTGTTGTGGTGTAGACCCTGCTTCCCCCTACTAACAAGCCGCGTTGCAATTCCAGATCGTTCAGCACCACATGAGAACAAAGAGCTGGGATAATTGGGCACTCTGCGACCCTGCCTGTTGGTACAATGAGCCAAGATAAGAAGTAATAGGGTACCTCTTTGTCCCGGGATGAGCACAGCGAGTTGGGACAATTAGGCACTCCGGGATTGCACCTGGAACTCCTGATGCAATCACAGTGAGTTGAAGTGATTAGGTGCTCCCTGACCATCTCCGGAACTCCTGTTACCCAGGAAATGTACCTAAATCTTCTCCTGCATGGGTCGCAGCCCATATCTGAGAGGTGCCAAGACTGATTATCTGATAAGAATTGTGGCCACGAAATGGTAACATTGACCAAAGTCAATCATCTTGCGATTCTATAAATAATGGTTCTAAAGCGAGACCCTTTGAGCTCTCCGGGACCACAGCAGGCTGTGACCGTGTATCTCCCTCTGAGCTGGGACGCCTCTCAGAGCAGTTTTCGCGAGGTTCCGCGAGGTATTTGGATCCTTCCCTGACAGACGCCAGCGAAGGAAAAAGTGAGTAAGTCACTGAATTTAGATTTTCGCGAAGTATTTTCACAGGATGAAATAGTGTGTAGCTCACTATTTCCTGACCCTGTGTGATTTTCGAAGGATATTGGGTACCAAATTTAACATCTTAAACAAAGGTTAACCTCTATATTTGTGTGTGTGTGTGTGTGTGTGTGTATACATGTGTTTTAAGTTAGGAAACTTCAAATCGTTAACTAAGTCGTCATAACTGCTGATTATTGATTATTGAATAAGTATTGCTAATCACATAATTTGGTTTATTATTTACTTTAGTAGTGTTAAGATATCATTTATTGTTACTGTTGATTGTTATGAGACCCATACTTACATGTTAAATCACTTTCACTGAAATCCCAACACTACACTCCTTTAGTTATAAACCGTTGACCAAGTCTGGGACTAGGAGTGGATTCAGCCGCACCTAGACTCCTCTGAGGAGGAGTTTAGAAAGCAAGGGGGTCCTTTCTGAACCTTGTGACTCAACGGGAGGGCACTCCTAATACCCTTTTCCCTAAACCCTGTATACATCACTCCAACTCGACCCTGACTCAGTTTCCCCTATCCAACCACTGTAAAATCACTTCTCTCTGTGCCCCCCCGCCATTCACTGTGACAGTTGCACCTAAGCACTACTCTGACCCAATTCCCTTTCACAATCCCTTCACACAGTAAGTAATAGAGTGAATCTTGCCATTGAATTCTGTAACGTCGCACCTTTTTACAAACTGATATTAAAAATCGCCTTTCCCTCATATCTGTGGTGGTGATTCTTTGAGCGACCGTTAAACCTTAACTACTTTCCCCCGCGACACTCCCCCAGCTCCAAGTTTGCCCCACCTTGGGCTGAGGCAGGGTCCTTTAGAGACAATATATATGCCTCTGTGATAAGNTTTTTACAAACTGATATTAAAAATCGCCTTTCCCTCATATCTGTGGTGGTGATTCTTTGAGCGACCGTTAAACCTTAACTACTTTCCCCCGCGACACTCCCCCAGCTCCAAGTTTGCCCCACCTTGGGCTGAGGCAGGGTCCTTTAGAGACAGTATATATGCCTCTGTGATAAGATATTTAAGAAGGGGACAAAGGAGCGGTCATTGAGACCTGCAGCAGAGGGAGGAGGGGGATGTGAGGAAAATACCTATGTAGATACCTGGAGCTAGTGAGGAAGGAGGGGAGGAGGCAGCTGGAGCAAAGATTCCCCTGAAGCCCACAGGGAGAGGGCAGGATGTGCCCCTGCAGCCCACAGAGCATTGTGGTGGAGTAGCCCGTGAAGGATCACGGCAAGGCAGAGATGGACCTGTAGCCCGTGAAGGGTCACAGAGGAGCAGAAAGGGACCTGCAGGCCATGGAGGACCCCACATCAGGGAAGGTGCCTGCTCCTGAAGCAGACTGTGACTCTGTGGGCAGCCTGTGCTGGGTCAGTGTGTTCTTGAGGGGCTGCACCACATGGTAAGGACTCACATCAGAGGGGTTGTTGAGAGACTGTCTGCACGGTACAGACCCCATGCTGGAGCAGGGAAAGTGTGTGAGGAGCCCTTCCCTCCTGAGAAGGAAGGAGCAGCAGAGACAATCTTTGGTGAACTGACTGCATCCCCATTCCCTGTCAACCTGCACCTCTGAGGCATGAGGAGGTAGAGAGATCAGGAGCGAGGTGACTCGAGCCTGGGAAGGAGGTGGGCAGGACGGAATTTTTTTGTTTTTAAGATGTGGCTTTTCATGTCTCCTTATCCTACTCTGCTTTGATTGATAACTGATTAAATTGAATTTTTTTTCCCCAAGTTCAGTCTGGTTTTTTGCACGACCATAACTGGTGAGTGAACCCTCCCTGTCCTTGTCTTGACCCACCAGGTTTCGCTACATTTTCTCCTTATCCTGATGTGGTGGCAAGGAGTGAGTGAGGAGGCGCATGGTTCTTTGCGGCTGGATTGGCCTAAACCACAACAACATTAAAATAAGGTATGTGGACATGGAAGCTGGTTCAACTCCTCTGAACAGGAGTGAGTTAACACAAAAAGTTACTTGAGGCTGAAAATACTGAAGCATGGAGGTCTTTGGAGATAGGATCATTGACTCATAGCTATGAGGTTTGTAGCAAAGAAAGTAGGTAATAAGCATCTTTCTACCTTAGTGGCATAAGTCACTGCATCCAGCCTTGTAGAACTGATCCAAGGAAACTTTATGTGGATTCTAATCTGGAGAGTGCAAGGTAACACTAGAAGACTAAGAAAAGATAAGGCACTCAGTTATATTAAAATCATAGTATGTTACTTTGAGGATCAGGAATTTTGATGATCCCATTCTGAAGAATATTGCTGCAATTTTCATGAACACTACCACAAAGGAATTACTTGAATAGTATTTGTGTAGAAAGTCTTTCAGGAGGTATTTATGAGTGTGAGAGAAGAACCATGTTACATGCCTTATTACAACACCCATGACTGATACTGATATTTGCACTCCCAACTGCTGGATCATGCTAGAGAAATACAGTGCTGCATACTGTGTTTTAACAATTGAACTCAGAAATACCTTTGAAATAATAAATATACTCATACAGAACAAAATTGACTTCCTGAAAGGCTTCAAGTTCAACACACCCTAGGAAATAGTGTTATAAAATTTCCCTATCCCAAGCAGAATACAATTAAACAGATAAAGAAAAGGCTGGTAGGGCAACTATGACTAGCCAAGATCAGAAACATGAAAATCGAGTCAGCCTAGTTTTTTATTACCTGATTCAGGTCATTAGCCACAGTATAGTACTGTCTCTTGCTGACCATAAACAGCAGATGAACAGACTACATTGTTTAATGTCTTAATAGAATCTAAAGTTTTGTAATCTTACCTGAGAAATTGAAAACATCAATGTTGAATGCAATCTAGATTTTAAAAAAGCCTTACATGAAAAAGGTTGAGTGACATTAGCTGCCTTCTCTATTATGTTTGTTTATCATATGTTATCTTAGAGCAAATACAAAAGCTTTGATTCTCCGTTTTACAATATTAAAAAACCCTCCTGTGTCCTTTTCTCTTTCAGTAACACCTTCCTGTCTGCTTTTGGATGTCACAGGCAAGGACTTTGAAGATGGAGTGATTAAATAATGTGCAGTCTGTCCTTAGCAGTGGAGGAGATAATTACACAAAGAACAGCACCTAAGGAGTAAGGATGTTCCCCTGGAACGGGTCTCAGAATAAAAACATCAGATATGTGCTGCTCTCAATAGCACTGGGCCTCTCTTCATTACTGCCCCATCACTCTTCTAAAATTGATCCCATTTCATCCACTTTAATGAAGTTTAACAAAAAATGTTGCTGAGAATTTGAATGTTGTCTTCGCTCGGTAGCTGACTTTCTTCAGAGCACTGACAATAGCACCTTCTGTTCAGCAAACATGCAAAATGAAACAGCTACCAAAAGTTAAGTTCTAGAGTTTTCTTTTATTAACAAAAAGGCTTACAATTTTTTTTTAAATGAGTTCTCTTTCTCAAGACAGACTTTTTTATTCCACTTTGTAATTCTAAGAAAATATCTCATACTGTATAATATGAAATAACATTTATGGCCCAGTCACATAGAATCATAGAATCATAGAATC
>VZSC01017632.1:6450-16759 GCA_013398225.1 Steatornis caripensis | reverse complement strand
AGTGCTAGGTAGTATGTAAATGGTTTCTGTCTTTTGGCTTTGATGTTAGAGTTTTTAGAAAAAGAGTCTTAACTGGGTCTTAGCCCAGCACACTTAAATTATGTTCATGTCCTGGGATATTTTTGGATCCACAGCTGAAAATAAACAAAATAACTCTCCCAATTTCCCAACCTTTCCCACATGTTGAGTTATTGCTCACTGATACTACAGTAGAAATTTGCAGATATCTTTCAGGATGAAAAAGAGCAAACTCAGGAGCACAGAACTGAATTTCTAAGTGACCTGGTGAGTTTAAAGCAGCGAAGACTGTAAGTTACTGAGTAAAATCTGTACTAAAAAAATTAAAAAGTCCAATACCAACAGTAAAGAAACAATGAATTATCTTTGATTTTAAAAACATGTAATTTTTTTTATCTGAGCAGAACAGTGATATTTTCCTTCTTAATAATCACCTGTCACTCTGATGATGACAAAGAAAATCTTGAACAACTTTCATATTAAAAAACTTGATTTCCTTCAGTCTGAACAGGTCTATCTTCAATGCTTTTGTTATTTTTGAACTAGTTGGCTGAGACAAAGACATTTTAGAAGTTAGCTAAAAGTAAAACAAAGCAATCCTACCCTAGCTTAAGGATTTATGCACAAAAATACAGATATTAATGAAGTTGAAAACCAAATTTAATTATCACTGTGCTGAATTTCATTATTTTGATTCAGGTTTATGCTCTTGTCCGAGTCTAAAATTTATGCATGTGTTTAGAGGAAATAAAATCCTAATATTTCCCAGTTTTCTGCACAAAAGTTGTTTTGGGCATTTTGAAAAAGTCTTTGACTGTAATACTTCTAGAAGAAGGTAATTTAATTGGCCCACCATTCACCTTACGAAATCAATCTTTCACTGAAAATGCACGTTGCATAAACAACCTTAAAATTGGACTCTTGACTCTAGTATCTTCATAATTTTGTGAACCGGGGGGCTGTGTCAGAACTAGAGGCCCTGTTTGGCCTCTTTCCTAGTATGAATTTATAAATTTATATCTATAAGAGATTTTTCAATGGACTACCTTGAAAGCCCAATAAATAGAGCAAATTCCTGAGTAAGTTAGCAAGAAGACAAGCAGTGGCAACTGAGTTTTCATTTTTGTCTGTGTTTTGCATATATAAAATCCTTCTGCCATTGCTAATAGTATCAAGGAATGGGTTTAAATGGTTTAGGATGTTCTAAAAATAGCATATCATATTGCTTTAGTTCTCTTAAAATGTTGAGATCATTACAAACTACCCTTCTGTGGGATGTTCATTCCCCTTTGCAACGATATAGAAGCAAATAAACAAGAATTTCAGTAAGAAGAAAGAGAGCACAGTGTCAATGTGGTAAAGCAGAGCAGCAAGGCATTTATGCAAACGATACATGAAAAATTGACCTTAAGATCCCACACTGGTGTTCGGCAATTGCTCCGATCCAACAGTGTGCCAAGGTCTGCTTCACTGTTCTGTTTTGGACTGAGAAAATAACCAACACCGAGTTAAAGGCAGGCCTGCGAGACACTGCAGTTCCTTCCACAAACATGTTTTGTCTTTACGTTATTTTGTACAGCTCAAATATACTCCAATTTGAGCCTTAAAGCTACAAATATTTAAGTGTGCATTTTTCATATACAATTTAGCTCAGGTTCCAATTTTTATTGCTGTAATTTGTTTACAGAGGCCTATATCTGTCTCGTAGAGGATGTCCAAGCTAATGTTTCCATCCGCGAACTTTTTCTGAATCCTTTTAATCTGTGATAAATTAAAGCAACGTAAGATTTCTGTCTATTAGGCTTATCATTCTCCAAAACGGGAAATGGATATACTTAATTGTTTTCCTTTTTTTTCTTTAGTATTCATAGGATTTTAAAAGAACAATGTTCAAATACACACAAAGAGATTAACATAACACTGGGAAATCTGCCAGTTCAATTGTATTGTTTGCATTACAGTAGCACTTAAAAGCTTTATTGGCAATGCTTATATTAGTAAATTAATCCACACAGGGGTATGGGAACAGGCAATGCCACACGGTCGTTGCTACTGTTACCTTGTTAACATGGTTATCACCTGGAGCAGCTAGTGTTCGCACAATTCCTGGGCACAGTTCAAGGGACAGTACTGATCAAGTCAATCCCAAAAGGCAATCTGAAGGCATCCTGTTTTGAAGGGTAAGAGATTTAGCCATCTGGATGTAAGCTGTGCCATGACACTTGTTCTCAGTGCTAGAGAGTGGTCCCTGGTTTGCCGCCTTTAATAACATAACCGTAACTGTTACAGACTTGTGTCTTGGTGCAGCTAAAATAAATTGTACCTATCTCAAGAAGCTAAATGCACTAATGTAAAAGGAAAGCAATAAAAGGAATCTCAGAAAACATTATTGGAATTCGTGCCAACACAGCAGGGTCCTGCTGCCTCCTGTTGTCTGGACCTGGTAGAGATTTATGACAATACTAATGCTAATAGTGGGCCATTAGCTTAAAGAGTTATGCTTATATCCTCTGGTTCCATATTCACTTTCCATAACTGATCTAACTGGGAGTATTGTTATATAGCATTTGTTCCACATCATGTTTTTCCTTTTATTTTTTCCACATTTGTTCTGTGAAGGATAGGCATGGTACAGACAACAAAAAAAAAAAAAAAAAAAAGACCTAACCAAAAAACAACCACAATAAAGAAGTAGGATGTGAAGTAAGAAAAGCTTGTTCTGAGGAAAGAAGAAAGCAGAAAAGAAGAAAAAGTGAGGGAGAATTGACAAGACAAGGTACTGAACCAAAAGCCAAATAACACAGAACTGCATATGGGGAAAGGAAAAAGTCTCATAATATCCTGTTTTAGTAAGGGGTTTATAACTCTTTTACTGCTGAAGACCGTAGAGCATCAAAGCTTGTGTGAACAGATCTTTACTCCTAGGAATGTCCTTCTGTCAAAAGAGTACTGCCCTGCTGATTGTTTTCTTTGTTGGAGACAGAAATGGCATGGGGACTTGTGTCTGCCATGCTGAACGTGTAACACTTCCAGACAAAAGAACACAAGACAGTCCTTTAAGAGAGAAATTGAAGATTTATATAAGCTATACTTCAAGATTTTCTGAAAAAAAGTCTGGTTTAAAAATACAGACACGTTGAATTCCCTTGTTACTTTGGTTATTTAAAATGTCTGGCCTACAGTTTTTCTACTATGGTTTACCTCTAAATCCCCTAATAACAAATATTCCATCATGCCCTTCCACGTGGATGTGAAGTTTCTTGAGGAAATGCAAAAAAACCCTAAACCCCCAAAAAATTAATCCACCAAACTAAAAGCTTTCTCTGCTTTTTCTTTTCCTTTTTATTCTCCATTACTCCAATCACTGTTATATTTCACGTACTTTCCTTCCCCCATCTTGTTTGGTTCTTGATTTCTCTTCCCTCACTGTCTCTGTGTATCCCCAGTGACAAAACAATATTTCGTTTTTCAAGTTGTATTTCTTTTCCTGGACTCCTATAATAACTAGTTTCCTATGGTTGCTCTTCCCTCAATATTATACCTCTCACATAGGTATATATTCATCTTTGTCTTTATACTCTGCTTGATACATCTCTCTACTGTTTCTGGTTGATAATTCTCTCTATTTTTTTTTCTCTTAGCTTTCTCTTTTCCTCTCTCAGTGCTTAAAGCACCCACTTCCATCTAATGGATTATGTATTTTTAGTAACGAGAGAGACTATTCATTCTTTCAGCTGATGTTGTAGAGCAGGGCTGCATCTCTGGGATTTTTTAGTTTACTTAGGGTAAATCTTCTGTTTCCTGTGAGTACGACATTATTATAAATTTAGACAGAGCACATTCTGCTGTTACAGGTCCATTTCCTGTTACTTCCTCTAGTATTCTTCCTATCAGATCTTTTTCTTCTTTTTTTTTTTCTTTTTAATTTGTTGGGTATATTTTTCATAGATAGGAATCTGTTTTTTTACATTTGTACATTACACCAGTAAAAATTAATGATCTATGAAACAGCCTTGTGCATTTATGAGGTTTGTTATGTAGAGTAGCATCAAGAGTGTCAAGCGAGATGTGCAAATCCTATCATCTGGTGCATACACAGGAGGCACATGTCAACTAATAGGAAGACTTTAATACATAATCAGTACATAATCAGTGACTGAAGTAGTCCACAGATTAGCTATGCTCTTATTTGCCAAAATTTGGGTGACTGGTTGATTAATAAATATTTTGTTTCTCATGTGAGTGGCTAGAATTGGAAACTGTCTCCAAAATCTTGATTCTCAAGTTTATTTCACCTGACCTCAGAAAGGATTTAGTTGTTTGGAAATTATAGAATACGAGCCAGATAAAAATCATGAAAAAAAGTCCTCAACTGTAAATCGTTTTCTCTTGGTCATACAGGCTATGCAGACAGTGAGTTGCTGCAATTAGTTTTTGGAATGAACTAACTTGGTTAAGCAGTACAGGTTTTCTGAAGAGATGGAGGCAAATCAGTCATATTTTAGTTGTGCATTTATAGCTAAGAGTGAAAAGGTATCATCTAAACAAAATAATTTTTACTCATCAACATATATGTTTATTTAGAAGTCTTAAAAGGCAGAGCATAAATATATGTTGTAACAAAACATGTGGTTTTGTTTACTAACACAAAATCATGACAGTTATATTACTTTAAGATTGCAGTAGATTCATAAATGGCTGGTTTTCTTCTTCCTTCGGACGAAACAATTCATATTGTGGGGTATTAAATGTTTTGTTTTTCTTTCTCCAACATTTCTATTACCAAGAATTATATGTGATTATGAAAGACAAAAAGTCACTATTAAGTCACTCAGAAATAATATAATCTTGTAAGAAGTATATGAGAAGTATTTTGGATTTTCAGTCAAAAACCTTCCAGCGGTGTGAGACTGACTGTCAAGTATTAGTCCTACACCTGACTTCATAATGATTAACACACTCTCTGCTGAAGGAACTTTCCAATCTGGAACTCTCAGCAGATATCTTGTTTATGGTGTTTGGGATGGAGAATATGTTAAAAAGAATGTGCGGGAGCATTAGGCTCCTTCTGTGTGTCTTTACTGTGTCAAGTCATTATGTTTACTACCCGTTTGATATTCAAATATTAAGTAGATTTGTCTTTGCCAGACTTTCAGTTACTAAGAATGTCAAGTCTTAAGTCAAAAGTCTTCCAGAACTGAAAAAAAGTAAAACTCAAGTAGTATTTGCAAAAGGCAAAAGAGAGAGGGTTTTGAAATCTTTACCCTTTAGCAGGATAAAGTATTTTTTTCAGTGAGAACAAAATTTTCTTCAGTATCAGATGTGATATGAGAAATCTTGTCAGTGCAGTTTTGTGCTACATTAGCATACCGACCTCCTAATGGATAGGAAATTTGCCTTTGATATTTGAAGGTCATTAGTTTCTTTCTAAGTTTCTATTTTTTTTCCAAGCTACTCTTTTACATAAATGTTTAGCCTTGAAATCATTGGTTGCTTTTTCATCATGCATAAATGTTTAACATTGAATTCAATGCCTGTCATTTAATAACTGGAGCAAAGACTTTCAGCTGTCAACTTCACCTAATGGAAGGACAGTTTTTGTCTTCATTTATCAAAGGTTTTATGAACCCCTGCCCCTCACAGTTTAATTGGGAAACTGTAATTATTGATAAACACAAATATAAGTGTGAAGAACCTGAATAGTATGGGTTAAAAGAAAATAGCCAATTGGGTCCCTGTAGGGCAACTTGGCAAACCCTTCCAGCAATATGCTTTTACTCAGATCTCAAATAAAACAACAGTCAGCACTTAATGAATTTATATGACATTTTATGTCTTCCTACGTATCACTTGATGTTCTGTTGTCTGCTGGTGCTTTTAGAGATTTTCCTTGTTGATAATGTTTTTGTGTTGCTACCAGGTCTAATTTGGCTTTGAGCTAAGCCTTTGAATTTTTTATAATAAAGTAATTTACAGATGCTAGAAGATAAATTAGCACTGCAAATGCAGTTAAATTGCATAATCACACAGATTGATTTTGTGTTAGCTTTTGAGATGTATAGATACCTTGTGGCATCTCTGTCAAGAAAAGGCAGTGAAAGTAAAAACCTTTCAATTTCTTTGGAAAACAAGGAAAAACATGTCAAAGGACCAGAGAAAAAATACAGCTGTTTGTTTGACTGAAATACCAGGTGTTTTCTAAATGGTAAATATACAGGTAACATTTAATATGGACATTAACTGTCCCCCCAGACTTGCTATACACCGCAAAATACTCTTTCACATAAAACACAATTTGTATGTACAGTAAAGAGTGGGATTTGTTTGTTTGCTTGTTTGGTTTGTTTTGTTTTGGCATTGTTATCGATTTGGAAGCAAAAAAAATAATTTAGAGTTCAATGACATTTGCAAATTTGTTGTGTTCAAAAGAGACTTCTTGAAACACTTATGGCAAACCAGGATAAATGTGATCAGGAAATATGTCCAAGAACACAAGCAGAATACAAAATTGTCGCTCTTGTGGATGAAAACATTTCAGTTAATGTAAGGAGCTGTGAAGTTTTGTGTGAGTAAGTGCAACTTAGTGGCTGCTAGCATCTTATGAGCAGAACACTGTCAGTTGCAGGGACACTCAGTGGTCACTGCAGCTTTGCTTCAGTATGTCCTATGCTGCAGTCACCGTGATAGACATGCCAAGAATTTAAATGCATGAGGTGGGACTTTTACAGATTCTAAGTACCAAATCTATGATTGAAACACATTGTCCTCAGCTGCTGGCTAAGGCAGTAGGTGCCTCTATTTTTTGCTGGAGTCAGGAGAATAAACTACCTCAATCTGCAGGGAAAAAATTTTGAAATAATTTATTTTACTACATTCAGAAAAGCAGGGCTTTTTTTTGCATTCTCGCCATCATAAGAAGACAAGCACAGGGCAAGCTCTGGCGATGTAGATAATTGAACAATGCGTAAGTTATCTGGAAACAGTTTGTAATTAATAACTCACTAAAGCTTACTGTAAGTCGCCATCACCGGTGACACTTACATGCGCTGATCTATTGATCTTTAGCTTATGATTTTAAAGTTTTTCTTTCAAAAGGCAACATAGGACTTCATCAGCAAAGAAAGTAAATCACAACGTTGTATAGAACTAATAACAATAAAGAACATAGAAACATTATAGGAAAAGTGGGTAAAAAATTTTTCAGGGCAAATATATAGGCCTGACCAAAAATCTTGTAAAAAAAATCCAAAACAAATAATATCTTTATATAAAGAAACACAAATATGTCTTGAAAAACAAGAAAATGGAGGCAATAAAATGAATGAGGCAATGCATGGAAAATGAAGGAAATGCCTACATACTGTGACTTACAGAATTATGTTAATTAATTCTTCCTGGAACTACAATGTCATTTCTATATGGAAATAACATTTTTAGGTGGACATTTCATGGTTGGATGAGAATTTGATGTTGTCACACATTTATGTTGCTTTATTTTGCCTTTTTTTTTTTAAGATTGTCTCTGCTTCTTTGTCTTATACTTAGTTCACTAACAGTTATGGAGCAGAAATTCAGTTAATAAGACACAAATGTTCAGTGTCAATATATGCATTTAATAATACTTTTATGAGTGATTGGCAGCAGTATACTTTGTGTAAGATGTGTTGACAAGTTTCTATAAAACTCACCACAAAAGAAACAAGAAGCAATTTGACATTTTTATTTCTTATGTTCTTATGTTAAATATGTTGATGAATATGGTGGTTGTTGTGGGTATTGTCTGAGAACACACAGAGAAACAAATTAGATATAATTGAAACTATGAGGCAAAAGGAACATGTTCTCTGCCATGCTATGTGGACAGTAGTTAAAAAAAAAAAATTAAAATTTTAACATGTTCTCTCCAAAACCAGTTTAAACAAAGAGTACTTTATCTAATTTAACTACTTTTTCCATTAAAAAATCATGCAAGAATTAATCAAATACTATGGAGGCATGAACTAGATGAATCAATAATTAAGCTAGTGAAACCACAAATTTAAGTCTCATTAAGGCATGGCTACACACATATTTTAGTATTCTGACACAGAGCCTGAAATCTAACTGGAGAATTTGTTGCATGTTTGAGAGCATGTTTAAAGGATTCCTTCCGAGTCAGAACTTGTGCTGGGTACATTTTTGCATATGGGGCATAGGACAATTTAAGGGAAACAAACCAGCAGTTTATATGAAAGGTGGTTTGAAAATACATGAATATAAGTTAGGGAGACATATTGTTGTCAATCAACACTGCAGGGAAACACTGACACAGATAAAACTGAACACACAGAAAAGGGGAGAGTCAGTCAAAGCCTGTGCGTTTGAAAACATCAGTGCAAAGTGTCTTTGTATCACCCAGCGACCCCTCCCCACTCAGGAAGGGACAATCAGGAAAAGGAAAGGAAACTCATGGGTTGAAATAGAAACAGATTTAATAAAATAATAATAACAAAGAAGGAGAGGGTCTGTCCCCAGTAAACTTTCCAATTCATAGCGAGTGTTATATTTATGGTATGGAATACTTCTATTAGCCAGCCTGGGTCAGCTGCCCTGGCTTTTGCTCCTCCAAGCTTTTACACCTAGCTAACTCAAACTTGCTAGAGACCTTGATCACTATGGTAACCCACATACCATGGCCAGCCATAAACTAAAACAAAATGTCTTATCAACTTTGTTCCCACTTAATCGGGTGCTGCAGTCTTCTCAGAAAAAAATGTATCTTGGGATTACTCTTTCGTTGTTTCCCTAGACAGTGTTTGTGCAAATAAAGAATCTCTAAAAAAAGAGGAAACTGAAAAGCAAATAGAAGTTAGGCTAGAATGAAGAGTCATAGAATTAAATAATCATAGAATGGTTCAAGTTGGAAGGGACCTTCAAATATCATCTAATTCAAACATCTTTGCCATGGGCAGGAACATCTTTCACTTTCCTTGAATCTGCTCTAACAGGTTCATGTCTTTCTTGTACTGGGGACCCCAGAGCTGGATACAGTACTCCAAGCATGATCTCATGGGAGTGGAATAGAGGGAGAGAATCACTGCCCTCTACCTGCTAAATATGCTTCTTTTTACGTGCCCCAGAATACAATTGGCTTTCTGGGCTGTAGCAGCAATGTGCATCAACAAAGGAACAGCTAGACTTTAAACAGCTGATGAAAAATGTTCTTGAAAGAGCTAGAAAATGAAATTTTAAAAAAAAGGGGCTCAAAAGAGAGACAAATACATTACCACTGTTAAGGCAGGAAGGAATCACCTCTTCAGGCTTTGGATATCTAGGAGTTAACTGTCCAGGGCTAAGCATTTAGGACTGTTGGTCCTCTTTTGTAAGTGAAGACTGACAGGCATCGTCCAGAGAGCTCGTTATTCCTGTCATCTTGACCAGTTTTCTTAGGCTGACATAAACTGCTTTCCAGAGAGGTCTCTCTTCACTGATTGTACAAGAAGCTTGGGTAACTAAATTTAGGTAAGAAGAAACCGATGTTTATGTTAGATTGCCCTCTGTATTCTTTATGTCTGATGAAGCAAGAATACTATATAAATGTGACATAGTTCGCCCTTCTGCTGGGATAGACTCATGTCCTTATCTTGAACGAAATGGCATTAAGTCACTTTATAACATCATGCCCTGTCACTGACAGTATACTTTCTCTGTAAAAAGTTCCCAGCTCAAGGTATTGCTAAAATACACTTGTTAGTGAATACACAATTGCAAAGAAAGTTCATAGAGTACACAAAGGGATAAGACTCTTAAATATGATGTCAAAAAGTGTTGTTCTCTATAATCCTACTAGTCATGACAACAATCCATTAACACTCTTTGAAAAAGCAGCTCACCTTAGAAATACTTCAGATCAGAGGACAGAATGGCTTTGCAATATATTTAACAGTTTGTAGACTTAAAAGAAACCAAAATTATAAAGACTTGTTTACTATTAGTCCTTGATATATCAAGAAAGCATTGGTAGAATTATGTAATACATCCATTTAGAACAACTATATTGTAAATTGAGACTTCTGGAACTGAGTTTATTATACAAACTCTTTGAAGAAAACTATGTTCTACAAAAAATATTTATTAGTTGTGCTCTTGCTATTTCATAGAATCATAGAATCATAGAATGGAAGGGGTTGGAAGGGACCCCTAGAGATCATCTAGTCCAACCCCCCTGCTAAAGCAGCTATGCCTAGAGCAGGTTGCACAGGAATGCGTCCAGGTAGGTTTTGAATATCTCCAGAGAAGGAGACTCCACAGC
>VZSC01017631.1:950000-961705 GCA_013398225.1 Steatornis caripensis | reverse complement strand
ACACAGTACTCCAGATGCGGCCTCACCAGGGCAGAGTAGAGGGGCAGGTTCACCTCCCTCGACCTGCTGGCCACACTCTTCTCAATGCACCCTAGGATGCCATTGGCCTTCCTGGCCGCAAGGGCACACTGCTGGCTCATGGTGAGCCTGTTGTCCACCAGCACTCCCAGGTCCTTCTCCGCAGAGCTGCTCTCCAGCAGGTCAAGGCCCAACCTGTACTGGTGCATGGAGTTGTTCCTGCCCAGGTGCAGAATCCTACATTTGCCCTTGTTGAATTCATCAGGTTCCTCTCCACCCAGCTCTCTAGTCTGTCCAGGTCATGCTGAATGGCAGCACAGCCTTCTGGCAAGTCAGCCACTACTCCCAGCTTTGTATCATCAGCAAATTTGCTGAGGGTACACTCTGTCCCTTCATCCAGGTCGTTTATGAGTATGTTGAACACTGGACCCAGTACTGACCCCTGGGGAACACTGCTCATCACAGGCCTCCAACTAGAATCCTCACCACTGATCAAAACATGCTGAGCTCTGCCATTCAGCCAGCTCTTGATCCACCTCACTGTGCACTCATCTAACCTACACTTCCTAAGCTGGCCCATGAAGATGTTGTGGGAGACAGTGTTAAAAGCCTTGCTGAAGTCAAGGTAGACAACATCCACTGCTCTCCCCTCGTCCACCCAGCCAGTCATGCCATCACAGAAGGCTATCAGATTGGTCAAGCAGTTTTTCCCCTTAGTGAAACAATGTTGACTAGTCCTGACAGTCTTCTTCACCTCCACATACTTAGAGATGACTTCCAGAATGAGCGGTTCCATCACCTTTCCAGGGATGAAGGTGAGACTGACTGGCCTGTAGTTTCCCAGGTCCTCCCTCTTGACCTTTTTGAAGATTGGAGTGACACAGGCTTTCCTCCAATCCTCAGGCACCTCTCCTGTTCTCCACGACTTTTCAAAGATGATGAACAGTGGTTTGGCAATAACATCCACCAGCTCCCTCAGCACTCATGGGTGCATCCCATCAGGGCCCATGGATTTGTGGGTGTCCAGTTTGCTTAAGTGGTCTCTAACCCAATACTCCTTGACCAAGGGAAAGTCTTAATTTCTCCAGACTTTCTCTCTTACCTTCAGGCACTGGGAATCCTGACAGCCAGCCTTAACAGTGAAGACTGAAATGAAGAAGTGTCACAAGCTGGCCAAAGACCAGAGCGAGGGTTTGCTCGTATTCTCAGGAACAGAATTAAGACCCAAAACAGAGTCAAGCGTCAAGGAGCATTATTTGCCCACAGACAGGTTTGCAAATGCAAAGGAGTGAGCAAGAGATGAAGAGAGAAAGGAAGGAAAAAAAGAGGAAAGGATGAAAGAGTGCAATAGCTACCACCATGGAGCTGTGGCGTCCCGAGAGTCTGATCTGTTTTCTAGTCCGCTGGGACAACGTTCTGCCTGATGTTGGTTGGTTCTCTTCTTTTATAGGGTTGTGATGCTGCTGTTCTGCTTAACCACCCCTTCTACCTGGCGGTGGTGTGCAAGCCCAATACCGTCCCTAGGGGGTCCCCAGGAGCTTTGGATTGTCCTCAGGGGTCTCCAGGCCCCTCAATTTCTCCGACCCTGGGTCTGGATGCATGCACAGGGGTTTGGTTAAGTGTCTCGGGAAACATCTGTGGCAGTGGTATCTGGTGGTGGTTTTCCTGTCCCGTAAACATCCTGCCATGTGCGTGGTGTCAGCGATGTTGAGACAATACTGTGGCGATGGCGTCTGTTGATGGATCTCCTGCCATAGCAGTGATGTCAGCAATGTTGAGACAAACATGCTGTGGCAGCAGTATAGTTCTCACTGATGCAGTCTCTTACAAGAAGGCATTCAATAATTCCGCCTTCTCTGCATCTTCCTTCACCAGGGCACCTGCCTCATTCAGCATTGGGCCCACATTTTCCCTAGTTTTTCTTTTGTTACTAATGTAAATACATGGATTGAAGCCACCTCAAGCCCATTGCTCTCTTCAAAGTTCATTCAACTGGTTGTTCAGTTTTCAGACTGAACTGGGCTGAGCCACGTATACGCTTTCTCCATTCTGTTCTGGCTAGTTCATGCATACATTCATAGCCTTTTGATTAACACTGGGAAAACTATTCACACAATTGGTAGATCCATTCAACTGGTGTAGCTTGTTGATCCAGTCAACTGAAACAGTAATTTTTCTAAAAGAAAGGGTTCTCTTTGTGTTGAGCTAAGTCCAGCTTTCCCTACAATAGCTCTGGTCACTTCCTAAGTTGCTCTTGCTTGGGTTCAGCTTCATGAGCACATCTCCTATGCCCATCTCCTCTGAGCCTTTTTCCAGGTGTAACCTCCACCAAAATCTAGAAATTAATCAGTAACTGGAGAAATAAAACCTTAAAAGCCAATATCTAAATCATACTTCTAAGGATACTCTGGATATTCTTTCTATTCTTGCCATCTTTACTCACTCTTACTTTATTATTGACAATGCATTCTGAGATATTTTTATATTTCGGCAGAAGGCAACTTTCTTTGAATGCATTTGGTTAAAACAAAGAGGCTACCGACAGGACTCTGGTGTACTATAATTAACTGGTTAAACTATGTAATTATACTAGAAAATAACCTGTGATATCATTTCTATTTCAGCATTATGCTCAGAGTTTCTTAAGAGTTATTTTTTTTCTAAGATAAACAGAATCTTCCCATATATCCTTACAAAGTCAAAAATTTGCTGAGAACTTCAAAATTGGGGAAAAATTACTTATCAGCATAAAATTTCCTGTTAGCTACAAAGTTGCAAACATAAACAACTTGTGGAGAGGAGCATTACAGTACCAAATTTTCATCAATGTGACACCAAGTGACACCAATATAAATTAGAATAACTCCAAAGATCCTCTGTGGAGTTGTGCCAGATGTTCACCAGAGTATCTGTGATCAGAATCTACTCTTAAGACTTTAATGGTAACGTTAAGGGAATATATCACCTACATCAAACATGCCATATAAAATGCAATAACCTTAGCTGCCTACAGAGGAAAAAACAGTTGCTCTTAACAATGCTAGAACAATCCTCAAAAGCATTTAGAAATACACCGCATAGACTGTATTTTTTGTGCTATTTTTTGTATTGCATTCAGACCTATATTGATTTTTATTCTGTCTATAGTAGATTAATATTACAGGAAGGCATCAAGTGTATCAGTATAGACCTGAATGGAAATATTAGTGCTTTCATACAGCAACGAACAAACAAACAAACAAATACTTTGTGATTTCATCTAGGAATATATATATGGAAAAATTTATAGCACCAAAATATCAAAGCCACATAGCCTGGTTGGTAGAAACCTGCACACATACCTCCACACACCTTAAAGAACTTTCAGAAACTACTAGTACCCAATAAAACTGCGGTTTTCCAGTTAGAGAATTAATAGACTGTGGTTTTTTTCCAGACATTTCATCTCCAGGTTAAGTGTTTTCACATTATAAACTTGTAATATGGAATTTATATTCTTTACTAGTTGGGTTTGAGCTGATAGGAATTCTGTGCTCATTGTAATCTGAGAATATAACTATTAGTGAAGAGAAGATTCCTCAAGAAGAACATTTTTCAACTGACTCTCTTCTCAAGATGTGAAAATTCTTAGGACATTAAAATTTCCCCTGCCACCTGTAGTTTTTGGTGTTAGTAGCTCATTTTGAACCTTTTTGCTCACAATTGCTTCAACCCATACCAACAATATCAGTTCTGTTGTCCTTATAACATGTCAATAGAATGGCATGACAGACAATGCCGAAGCTACCAACCTGGTCAGAATAAACTGGAAAATCACATCCAATTAACGTAATCACAGCTCTCAGGCTCAAGCAAGAATATGGGATGATGTCTAAAAATAAGCTACTGTCATTCTAACCCAATGCCTATACTTCTGCCTGAATAGATCACATTTTATGAATATCAGCTGTGTGAGTGAGAAACAGGAATGTTTAAATTCTTTCTATCTACTGGAAGTTGTCAAATGAGGTCTTGTGTGACGTACTTCAAGTCATCTCATATCTAATGTATGCAATTTAATACTGAAGTACGTTTTATTTCTCTATGGAGTGGCTGTTTTGTTTAGTTGAACGTTCATGTCATGCAAGTTCTTATAAAAAAAATCAAAATTTCACTATTTCAGGATCCAAATTATTAGTAGGATATGTGGGGTAAACCAAAAAATTTGCCTAAGAAAAACCTTTTCAGTTACATATTTAAATATTTTAAATTAAGTGTTTTACCTATATGCAGTGGACAAAAACAGTACTCTGAAGAAACAGTTTGATGCTGAGATCAGGAAAAGCAGACTGCAAGGCATGGTGTCAGGTTTGCTTCCTGACTGTTTTGTTGTGTATTGCTACATAAAGAAGGTAGGCTTGGACAACAGGAAAGGAGGATGTTTCTTTAATTGGTGGCAGTTGCTGCCAGCCTTTTAGAAAGTTTTGATTGGAGGCAGTAGAAGATTTTCTCTTCTTTAGAAGCAAAAAACATCCACAAGAGAGAAACTTTCCTAAAGCAGGACAACACAGAGAGACAGAGAAAGGGACAAAGTTTGTAAGCAGGAATCCTACCACAGAGCAGAAATACTGGGACTCTTGTAAAGTACACAGTGGGGTCTCAAAGGTGCAGGAAAGAAGTTTCCTAGGAACTTCCATTGGGACTGTGAAGTTGACAGTAACATAACAAACTGCTGAAAATTGATGGTTGAGATCCAAATTCAAAGGAGGTCTTTCTGTCAGCATACATGGACAAGGGGGAAGACTGTTTATAAGCACTTTTATTTTAATCTTTTTTTGTCCAGTAGGTCTTTTTATCAGTTTTTGGTCAAATATAAACTTGTTGCAGAGACTGAAAACTTTTCCAGGTTTTTCAGGTGTGCTCACTTTAAAGGACAGGGGCAGGTGGATCTACTTCAAAACTTTGACCAAGTCAGGATTCTGTCTTTAGAGATGGATGAACTTTTCAACCTGGGTGATCCAAGCACACTGAGAAGAAGAGAATTATGGTACAGCAGTGTGCACCCTGCTTCTAGTTTCCAAGATTACAGACTTTGGTATTTCTTTCTCCAGAGTAGCTACCTGACCCTGGCAATGGAGAATGAGTTTCCGTATTTGCTGCTGAGAGCAAAAATGTGCGGAGTAACCAGAGCTCACAGGCTGCTGAAAAGCTAGTTAGAATAATTAAGTCAAGTGTAATCTAACTCAAAGCTTCATTGCAGCTTTAAGTTATGGGGACTTTGTTATTAATTTGCAGTAGAGTTTTACAGATTAGCAGTGTCAATTTTTGTCAGATTAAACTGTGTAATAACATTATTTCTGTTTTCTGCTTTGGCTTTCTTTTTTACTCAGTGGTAGGTGATACTGGAATTTCCTCACTTCCTGCTGGGAAATATGACTACAGGAAGCAAAGTCTCTTAATGAGGTTTCAGGGAAACGATAAAATAGGAAATGGAGGCATCTGTGTGTGACAGGGGAATCAACGTTATTTGTTTTTCATTATATCAGAATTTCTATTAAACAAATAAAACCAAATAACCATACTTCTTTATGCTTACTCCCAAAATACATCTGCTGCACTCACTGTTTCACTGTGAATATTTTGATGATAATACATATTTTAATGACTAAATCAACAATAAAAAGTGCTGTACACCTATTCTTGGGCATCACTGTTTCAGGACACATGATATCTAAGACTGTGAACCTGAACAGAGCCCTAAGAGCACAGTTTTCAGAGCAGAGCTTTCTTCCAGTGACTGGCACCATCTGCATGGATATACTTTTAGATCCTTTTTGCTCTTGCATGAACACATTTGGGTATGGACTTGCCTTCTTACATACTTCTCTGCTCAGCTCTTGCAAAGAATGTGTGTGTGTTCAGGAATGGATTCAAGAGGAAATAATTCATCAGTCATATAGATCAGTTTTTGAGAGTATCTCTTTGGACATGCACTGCATGTAGAAGTAGGTGTCTAGCAGGAAATCAGTAAGTCTTTGGAACAATTGCCTGTATTGGTTATGCACAGATAGTTTGTATAACACCAATAAGACTATTTGTACCTGTCCTGCAAAAATAAATATAAAAATGAATGCCAGACACACAACTATTGCACATCTTTTTAACAGCAATGATCCTTGAATTTCATTATGTTTTTTACACATTCTTTGCACATCTAATTCTCCATGCAACTTCATTCCACTGGCTGGAAAAAGAATCCAGTTTATTGAAATTTCATAATAAATATATTTTGGCTTCATACAGTAACCATAAGTCATCCCTGGAAGTAAATTACCAGTGAATGGTATTTTCAAATGGTTCATAGTGCCTGCATCTTACTAAGAAAAATAATTGTCTTAATATCATTGCAAATTACATCAGAAATATTATGCATATTGGAATGGTGCTGAACATTTATTTGGGAAAATACCAATTCTAAAAACATATCATAATTTACAAAATTATACCAGAGTGTATCATACATTCTTAAAAATAAAAGCTGTCTGGCCTGGTTATATTTGCTTATGAAAAATAGTTCAGCTTTAAATAAAGTCATAAAAATTGTATTCTTCTCATTTCTAGAGGTAATCAGCTCTGACATTCAATGACATAAATCTTTGCTCCATTCATTTTCTTCTTCTTCTAGGAAAATAAAAATGAAATGTTTATAAAGGTGATGATAGAGCAACTGTAACACAACCTCCACTCTGTCTTTTGGCCATTTTTAAAACTGAATGCATGCTGAGAAATTTCAGTGGATCTTCATAAGATATTCTGAGAAATTTGTGAAAAAAAATTTCACTTTGACTAACTTCACTTATCAATTTTTGTTTGTTCGTTTGTTTGGTTTCAGTTGTATTGAATAGACATCTGAAAAATATTATCTCAAGTTTTCATAACATTGATAAGGTCTTTGGGGTCCAATCCCAGCTGCAGGTGTAGCCTTTTGCTTTCAGTGAAGAAGATTTAGCCCACTAGCACTGATCTAATGAAATGGTTAGTACTGACAATGAAGACTATAATATTAGGTCGTTTACTTTGAGAGATTGGGATGTTTCTGTTTCTCATTGATAAATAAGAACATACAATTTTTTGAAACAGTATAATAATAACAAAACATGTACACCCTTCTAACGGGAGGGTGATTACTACTGTTGACATTGTGGCAATGATGCTACTTTTTAGCTTGTATTTTGCTGAGGGAATAAAAGGTACACATGCACATCTTTCTTGTGCAAGGTACATAGAGGAAAGAAAAAACACATTTAAAACTTTGTTTAGTTCAATTTAAAAAATCTCTGATGGGTTTTCATTCTGGAGGATGAATGGATTATTGATGCTTATGTTAACAAATAAGGTAATAATTTTCTCCACTTCCTGTTGCTAGTATGAATTTGTTCCCCAGAATTTTTATGGAAAGTCTACAGTGTAAAAGTTAGCTATCATCACTAGATTATGCTGCTTTCTTTGGATCTGATGCTATGCTACAGTCGTCAATAACAACTTAAATAACTTTGTCTCCTTTGTGAAGATATGACAACAAACAGAAATGAAATGCAGTTTATGAGTTTTCTTCCACTGAAAAGGTACTTGACCTTGAAAACAGGTAAGGAAGTGTAAATACTTAAAAACATTGACCGTGCTTAGCAATCATGGGGAAAAACTGTTAAGGATATGGTAAGTTTACTTTAAAGCTACTTAAGAGTAAGCAAAAGAAATGCATCACATGAAGAAAGAGATTAAAAATTCACGACTTCGATGAAATCACTAGGGAGATGTCTATTTGTGACATCCAGAAACCAAAAGATTCAAACTGTAATTCTTCTGCATTTGTATGGTATAATTCTTCATACAATTTCATTTCTTATTTTGTGTGAACGTGTTTGAGGTAAGCCCTTTCACTCTACCTGTTGGTTTGAGGAGAAATTACTCTGAATTTGAGTAATGACTTAGACTGATAGAAACACCACCATCACCACCCCACTCCCCATTTGTATTGTTATATATTGTGTCATGAACACTAATAAATCTTAACGTGCTTTGATGATTTACTGAATTATGCTCATGTCACATTTACACATTGTGGCTCTGTCTGCTTGAAAGCAAGGTTTCTAAAACACAGCACTGGTAGATTTGTCTCTGCCCCTTCTGCATATACATTGAACAATTTTCTTGTCATTAGTACAACTTGTCTGCCTTTAGCCATTTAAATCTTAGGCAGCTACTATTAAGCAACTCAAATACATTTCTTTAATGGTCAGAACAGGCAGAAACCTTCTATCTTAGATATTTGTCTTAACAAAGAAAAAATCCCCCAGAGAAGCTACCTTTATTATTGCCTAGATAGAAAACCTAAATTGCATTTTAGATGCTTAATGTAAGGGTAATAAATCCCCCCGATTTGGGTTAAGTACTCAAGAGAGACTGATGATAAGTTTCAAAAGACAAAGCTGAACTCTTCTGTCTATGTTCCAGGCAAGTAATTTGCGAGATGGTTCCAGGTCAGAAATCTTATACATGCTTTATAATAGTCCTGGGCCTCAGCTAACATGCATAACGTGCTTCCAGACCGAAAGCAGCTTTGCCCCCAGAATAGGCAAAGCAGCTCAGCTCTGCTGATACTATTCATGCCGATACATTTATACAAAACTTGTTAAGCACTTTTAATGATTATATCTGAACACTTCACTTTGTTTGGCTTCAAAGAGTGACAAAAAAAAAAAGAAAAAAGACAAAAAGAAAGAAACCACATAGTTGTATTTATGTATTTCACCAATGAGCTATGTCAGCTTTTCAAGCATCAGAAATGGTCCAGAAATCAGCTTTTTCTGTCATTTCTGGCATTTAATTACACTCTGTATACGAATTCTAGATGGAATATAAATTATCGTAATTCAGAAAAAAATTATGAAAATGCTGTACTTCAACCTCCACAAGAGTTCCAATGACGATAAAACATGGGAAGACCTGTTGCGTGCGGTTTCCCGGACAGCGCTACACGATCAACGTGATCAAGCGAATGCCAACTTTATTCCCGAATAGCTCGGCTTATATACATAGTGTTCCACCCAATTGCGCAAGCTCATTGGCTGCATGCATCTGTGCACTCATGTGCCTCTACATGATTGGTTGCTCAATGCTGAGCATGCGCAGTACATGCGCATGCGTCAGCCCTCTCCACTTCCGTGTTTACATCCGACTTAGAGCCACGTGGCCTCTAAGTCAATCAGGTCTGGATTGCTCACAGCATGTCCGTTATCTTCCCACAGAGACCCACTATGAGTAGAGTAAAATTGCATTGTAATACTTCCAATGAACATTGAAAGAAATGTAGTGGAATAAAAGGAGGTTTAATCTTAGAGGCTATTGTCCGTTAGTAACCTAGACGTGTAATCAACCTGAGCATATTATGTTATTTTTCCACCTGAGAGTCTAAAAACCATCTTATTAATAGTCTAGAAGAAATTCACAGAAGTCAGGGGAGTCCAAAAGCTATCACTGCAAGTAAGAACTGGCCCAGAAAAAGTTTCACCAGGCCCACCACCTGTTGGTTGGCCAACTACTGCAGAACCTGCATCAAGTACGCTTGGGTGCAGATAGTCTGAAGAAGTATTTTAACAATGGTGACAGTGGGTTTATCTACATCTGCTGATATCAAAAAGAGGATTTTTCCCGTGGGTGTTTAACAGGCAGTCCAACGTAATAGAAAAGATGAAAAATGCCAGAAGTATTTATATAATAGATTGTTTTTTAAAGTAAATAGAAGTGCGTATTTAATGAGAGAATCTGACATTTTTGACATTATGACATACAAGTAAGAAATTTGCTGGCTCTTGCAAAACTACCAAAACGAACCAGTATCATCCATATCTTCTGCTTCATTCACAAAAGCAGATATCATGCACTGCATACCTGTCCTGGTTTGGGCTAGGACAGAACCAATTTTCTTTTAGTAATCTTGCTTTTTAGTTAAGTCTCTTCTGAGAAGCTGCACTCTCTGAAATTAACTGCATGTTTTTCCAGACAGTAGCTGCTTCTAGCACTGATAAGGCTCGGTGTTTCTAGTTAGTGCCAAAACATCAGTAGGAATGGTATGCAGAAAGGCTCCTGCTTATAGTCATCCCTATGGAGACCAAGGTCGATGCTTGCTTCTGCTGACTTTCTTGTGCGCTGGAACAGAAAGAGCAGAAAAGTGGTCACACCTGCGACCCTGCGGTGGGGAGGAGTGGGTTGGACAGGTGACCCAAAACTGACCAAAGGGAGTATTCCATCCCATACGCGTCATACTTGGTATAAAGCTGAGGGATCATGAGGGACTCGCTCTCTTCTTCTATGGCCGGCGTCCCAGGAGGACTCTGTCTAATTCTTCTGCGTTCGATCCTGATCTGTGCATTCCTGAATCCAGCTCCTGCCTGCTGCCGAGTACAGTCCAGGACTTTCCTGGGGCGTGCCCCGCAGCTTCTGGGTGACGTATTAGTCATCGGTGAGGGGGAGCTCAATATTGGTTGTGTACATATTTATTTATTTGTATAAATTTCTTTATTATTTCTTCCTATTATTATTATATATTAATATTGTAGTTAGATTAAAGCTGTTTAAGTTTTCCAACCCGTAAGTCTCTTTTCCTTTTCTCTTTCACCCCCCTATTCTGGGGAGGGAGGGAGTTAACAAAGAATGTGTGTCGTTAATTTAATAGCCAGCCCAGCTTTAAACCATGACGATACCAAAGCAGCTCTTTGACTTTATCTACTAAACTGTGAGTATTCTTGGCAAATTACAAGTATTATGTCTTTAAATTATTATAATCCGAAGAGCCTTCCCTGAAGTTGGGTGAAAAGATAGATGTCTCATCTATTTTTTTCAGTAATAGTAAAATTAGTTGTGTCTACATCTTTTAAGCTGAATAAGAATACATTTATCATCAGTGCTTCTGCAGATAACCTGAAAATCTTTAATCCACTGTTTCAGTTAGAGCAATATAGCAGGACAAGACTAAATTATGATAACGGGCACGTGTGTAAACACTCTTGAAAGAATGTTTCACATCTGTCTACTTACGTGTTAAAAAATACTGCTAAATCAAGTGGGTTTTGTACTACTAATGAACAAGTAAAAGGGGTCATTTGGATCTGAAACTAGGATCTATTTGTCATTAGGAGGGTGAAAAAAGGGTGGTTAGAAAGAAAACATAGACAAGCAGATCTATCTGTCTGGTATTAATTGGAACACTAATCATATGACAATATGAGAGAGAGTACTTATCTTATTAGGAAAAAACCCCTTATACAGCTCAAAGGCGTAGTCTACAAGAAGGTGAAACAATATAATATGATAATAGAACCATAGAATGGTTTGGGTTGGAAGGGATCTTAAAGATCATCTAGTTCCACCCCGCCCTGCCATTGGCAGAGACACGTCCCATTAGACCAGGTTGCTCAAACCCCATCCAACCTGCCCTTGAACACTTCCAGGGAGGGGGCATCCACAACTTCGCTGGTCCAGTGTCTCACCACCGTCACTGTGAAGAATTTCTTTCTAGTATTTAATCTAAATCTACTCTCTTTCAGTTTAAAGCCATTACCCCTCATCCTATGACTACATGCCCTTGTAAAAAGTCCCTCTCCAGCGCTCTTGTAGAATCATAGAATCATAGAATCATAGAATCATAG
>VZSC01017631.1:933284-945382 GCA_013398225.1 Steatornis caripensis | reverse complement strand
TATCGTCTGAGATGAGTAAAATGAGTCCTTTTATTTTACCAGGACTTTTTCTGTCATCTCTTAAAAATCCACATCTCTCTTCCAGTGAAGCTGTGCTGTGCTATCAACTGATATGTTCTAAAAGCACACACTTATTTTACAGAAAATAGGATAGATGGAAGCACAGAAATGCCATGGTGATGAACACCATAAAGGAATCTATAGATATAATAAAGTATAATAAGATTAGATAATGCTACGGGGGAATTAAGAAAGTACCTTTTTACAAGATTTATTATATGTATTTAGAAAAAAAAAATCTCTTCTGAAAGTAAGATCACTCCTTTTACAACAGCCAAATAGCTGCATATTTATTCTATATTTTCTAGAAATGTCATAACTGGGAACTTCCCTTAACTGAAAGCTAAGGATAGGAGGTGAGTAGTGTACAATAGTCTAAAATATTTAACTTTTGCAAGAAAAGATAGAATTTATTCAATACATAAATTGTAATTTACATAAAATTCATATACAAGTCACTATTCCTTTTTTGCCTGCCAATTGCACGATAAGGATTTGTGCCAGAAAGTTAGGCCAAATCATTTAAGATCAGTTTTCATGCGTTGCCTGAGGGTCACAGCTCAAAAATATTGAATAATCTTTACTACATTTACATTAAAACAGGTTTTTTTATGAGAAATAAAGATTGTAGAAGAGAAAGTTGATGTGTTTGTGTTTTATATATTGAAGTAAAATTTATCGACTACTTACCATTCCTTGCCTTTTGGAGCAGCTGAGAACAGTAGTATTTCCTCTCTCAAGAATGGATACATTATGTGCTATTCTTTTTGCCATATGTAATAGGTGGGCAAGGAGGGTTCAGGAAAGTAACATGCATATATGAATGCCACATTGAAGGTAGGTCAGGCTAGAAACAACGAGTTGTCTCTATGGTGGTGCTTTTTAACTATTCCAATGGCATTACTTCATGGTGGATTTGTGTCTGGGATTTACAGATCAAAAAGAACAAGTCTTTCTTGCTAGAAATAGCAAAACCAAGTCCATCAGCTTAGCTATAGTATCTGATCAGTCTCATTTCTGTGCTGAGACAGTTCTTTTAAGTCATTCAAGTTTTTGATCCACACAGCTGCTGTTTCATTTATCAGTATTCTACACAGGAGCTCATTCTGGGATAGTTCACTCCAGGAGTGCTCTGAAAGACAACATGGATTAAACTGCATACTGTCACTCCTCCAACATTATTCTAGTTGACTTTGTACTTTCATATGTCCTGCACATATCAGGGCATGTAACACATACCTTTCATCCCATGCTACAAATATACCTCTCTAGTGAGCTGAAATACAGTTTATGATGTCATAGACAGAGAAAAAAATCATCACCTTGTGATTAGTTGCAATAATTTGTGATCAACACTGTCTCCATGGGTAATTTCAAAAGACTAAACTTTCCAACCTTTCATAGTTCCTCCCTGCACTTTTTTTATCTTTCTCCTATCAGTTCTTCAGGTGAAAAAAAAAATGTTTTCCCACTGCAAATCTTTCACTGCTTTCTCTAGATACTTGACTTTTCATTTGATGCTTTCTCCAGCTTTGAGCGGTGGCCAGTATCCCAATCATAAATGAGTTCTTCGTTTGAAATTCACATTTAAATGCCATTATTTTCCTTGCAAGTTAAGCTGAGTTCAAGTTTTAAAAAGAAAACATTTTCTTTTATTGGTATATTTGTTTAGAAATACATTGTGCAGTGGTGTTAACTAGACATATATATTGTCCAGTGTTATATCAGTAACACAAGATTTTGCAGGGAAGGGAAAAAAAAAAAAAAAAATCCTGGTTTGAGCAAATGCAGTATTCTATCCCCTACACATCACGCTCAGCATAAAGCTGAACAATCACAAGGGTCACTCTGCTTTTATGGCCAGGGGCCTCAGGGCACTGATGGGCTTTAACAGCCCTAGGCAGCCTCACCTGGTGCTTCCATAAACACCTGTGGCCCAGGAGCCTACTTAAGCTCAGCATGGGGCTATCAGTAAGGGTACTAGTGGTGTGGCAGGATACTGGTCCCCAGCTTTGCCCAGCTTCTTGTTCAAGTGTTGGAGGAGGAATCTGCCTGCTTATTCTGCCTTTGATCTCAGTCTGTGTGTTCCTGAGTCTAGTTCCTGCATCCTGATGAATACAGTCTAGGACTTTCCTGGGATGTGCCCCAAAGTGTCTGGGTGAGGGCTTTATAATGGTTTTATATATATTAATATATAATATTATTGTTCTTCCTATTATTATAATACCTTGTTATAGTAGTTAGACTAAAGCTGTTTTAATTTTTCCAACCTGTAAGTCTCTTCCCCTTTTTGCTTTCCCCTATTTTGAGGAGCAAGGGAGTTAACGAAGAGCATCTGTTGTTCATTTAATAGCCAGCCCAGTTTAAACTGTGACAATAAAATATTCCTAGTCACACAATTAATTGTTTGTTGGGAAAATAATAGAAAAACTAACCTGTACACAAAATCATATTTATTATTGCTCTGCTATATACTGATATATTTAAACTATGTTTATCTACTCTAGCTAATGCTGGTGACACATCATGGGGAAAGAATTCTTGTGTATCTTGGAACAAGTTTGTACAATAGAGACATATATAATAAATTTTAAAACTTACTCTACTTAGTCTGTTGTTTTATATGCAATTTTCTTTCACAGATTTGTCTGTTTTATGAACGTATTTGTATTTTTGTCACTTCTAACATCCTGTAGCAACAAGTTTCAGAATTTAACTCCTTTGTGCAAAAAATATTGCCTTTTTTCTTCAGGATCTGTTCCCTCAGAAGTTCATTTGATGTACTTATTCATCTTCCAAACCATTCATTATTTTATTGGCCTCTAACTTATTACATGGTTAGCTCTTTTTCTATCTATATAAATACTATTTCCACAAAAATGACTCCATAAGTTTTGTTATTCTTTTTACCATATCTTATTTTTCCTACATTCCATATGAAACTAGAAGGAGAGAGAGAACTGCAAAGTGTTTATGCATTGCTCTAAGTATGTTCTTTATTTTAATGTTTAATCTTCTCCTAGTCATTCCAAACACTATATTTGGGTTTTTGAGCACTCCCTAAGATGGATTTGGTATTCTCATAGAGCTGCCTGCAATGAGCTCAGAATGGTTTTCCTGAATACTAGCAAATTTTTTAGTGTCTCTCATTATTTGTATACATAGAAGTTATTCTGTCTGCTCATTATTCTACATTTATCACCAGAGAATTTTGTCTTTTACTACTCTTTCGGTATTGTAAACTTCTGCAACTTTTCACAGCCAGATTTTGCTTTTACTGCCCTGAATAATTTAATGCTATTAGAAAACTTTGTCATTTCACTACTTATCTCTTTTCTGGATAGCTTATGAATATCTGTAATATATGAGCAGGTAAGAAAATGCAATGTTCAATGAATTTGCAAAGCATCTATCTCTGGCTTCTTTCATTTTTCCCCTTTTTCTGTGCGACTGCAACCACTTCATCAGAGGACTATACAGGATTTACAGAGAGACAAAGGCTAATTATTCATTATTTCAGGGGTGGGAGGGCTGTGCTAAAACCAGAATGAATATATGCAAGAAGTCTTACAGCATTTTTGGTGGAAGTAGTTGCTTATTAAAGCTGAGATCATCACGGGCCAGTAACCCAGGCAAACATTTAAGTGAATGACTACTTTCTTTTAATATTTAGAAGGTTTTATTAAATATTAAATATTATATATAAATATTTTGTATTTAGGTTTTACAGAATGAATTTTGTTTCTTTATGTCTTTTCTGTTTAATGTCATGCCTCGAAGTTACCCTGTCATGTTCTTATTGGCAGCATGGCTAAGGCACTCTCTGAGTGGTGAAGTATGCTAGTATCTGCAAAGATTTGCTTTTTTTGTTTGTTTTTGAATTCCTGATTGTTGTTTTTTTTTGTAAACTGCCAGAACCTCAAAAAATGTATCAAAGTCAGTGTAGCTGTTCCAAAATTGAGCATCGTGACCCTGGAAATGTCGATGAATAAGAAAGGAGTCCCTGCAAACAATAAAATCCAGGAAAATGTTAATAGAAATGCATATGGGACAGTGGAGGGCAAACAGAAGAAATGTTTTTAGGAACAGCTGCCTAATGTAGTCTCATTTCAGATAGTTTTAGGTACCAATCACTGCTTTAAAGGGGTACCCTGTTACTGGAAAGCTAGAAAAAAAGCAGTGTGGCAGATGCACCCACCCTAACAAAGACCTGACAAAGATCGGGGCTTCCCAAAACACCTCATAAAGACTGACTACTGAAACCTGACTACTTTGCTTTTTGGCACGTTTATGGTGGCTGTTGCCAGGCTTACGGTCCTGGTAAGACAGAGGCCCAGCCAATCAGGACTGATGACAGGTCGGACTCAATGCGGGTAGAAACGGAGCCCCCCTGGAGAGCCAATTTGAGTTGGTCCTTGGAGCAGCAAGTCTGCAGTCTAGGGCTCTTCCCTTGGGACGGGATGTTGCACAAAGTTACTTCCCTGGGATACAGAGCCTTCATCTTATAGCTGAGTGATTTCACATTTTGAGTCATTCTGAAGGATTGTTTGCAAAAACTTAGGAATTCTTAAGTTAACTGTGTAGTATTATTCCTGCCTGACATCTGAACTTCCGGTTTACTATTGTTAGTCGGAATGTTAAGTAATTTTGGTTAGAATAAATCTCATTTTGAGTGCCTGCCCTGCCTATTTTATGAGTGCCTTTGTGACAAGCACGTCCGTATTTGCTCTGCTTTTAGGTACATTTACTTACCCTAAGTTATGGGCTTGGATTGTTGGTTTTTCTTTAGTCCTTTGTTCAGTTTGTTACTGCACAGATTTTTAATGGAATTTAGTGCATGACCTGTGTAAACACATGCACCTCTTGAAGAAAAGCAATACAAATGCATTAGGAAATTTTTGATTTTAATTTTTGATGAAGAGAAAAAAATGTATCATTTACTCCTCTCATCTGATGTAAAGACAGTACAAGGTGGTATTATAACACAGAGACTCTTTCAATTGGAATTTTATATAGACTTCTATGTAGTTTACTTCCGAGTGGAACTTAAGGAGGAGTTATCTTCAAATTCATCTATTTCTGCCTCCAACTCCATTAAAATCCTGTGTTATAATTCCTTCTCAGATATTTTTCACATCAGATTACCAATCTTCACTTCATAGTTTCATTATCAAGTGCAAGCTCAAAAGTTCCTTAGCTAGAAGCAACAATGTTCTACTTGAGCTCAGCCAAGTGAAAGGCAGAGGAAGAGCTACCTCTATTTTAAAATTGGGTATTGGTCATGGTAAGAAGACAACTATTTATTAGATGGCTTATTTATTTATAACAGTTACATAATGAGCAAACAGCTATTAATTGTTTTGGGTTTTGCTTAGCTTTGTATGATTGGTGTAACGTCTATTATTACAATCATTTTGATATATTGTTGTAGGTGACAAATAGTAATACGTAGCAGTTATCACTTGTAGAGTGAACTATGTGTAACACTAGGCTGAAGATGCAGTGTAGAGCTATGCAGATGAGGATTGATAGCAGAGATCTTGACAGTATGGGCATAGAATGAAAACTGAGACTTCAAGCCATAAGGTAGTCTGCATTTTTAGGCAGACTTTCAGTGAACAATTTCTGATCATTGAAGGAATGTAATTTGGGAAGCCTAGAAAAACTAGTTCTAGAGAAAACAAAGACAACAAGGAACAAGTATTCAACATATGTAAACTACACCATATATGAAAAAAAAGATGTGATACAGAAAACATAAAAATAGCGACAAGCGAATCCTAGCATGAATTAAAAGAATACAACAGTGCCATGCTTCTGGTGAAGGACTTGGAATGTTGATGACTTACCTTAAAGTTTGTCATGGTTTAAAGCTGGGCTGGTTATTAAACGGATTACAGACTCTCTTTGTTAACCCACTCCCTCTCCAAAGTGGGGATAAGAGAAAAGGAAAAGAGGCTTATGGGTTGGAAAAGTTATAACAGCTTTAATCTAACTAAATATTAATATATAATAATAGGAAGAAATAATAATGAAATATATACAAATGTATGAAACCAATATCAAGCTCTCCCCACTGACGAATACATCACCTGGATGCTGCGGGGCATGCTCCGGAAAAGTCCCAGACTGTACTCAGCAGCAGGCAGGAGCTGGATTCAGGAATGCATGGATCGGGATCAAAGGCAGAAGAACTGGACAGAGTCCTCCTTGGACACTGGCCATAGAAGAGAGCGTGCCCCTTGTGATCCCTCAGCTTTATACAGAGTATGATGCTTATGGGATGGAATACTGCCTTTGCTCAGGTTTGGGTCACCTGTCTGACCCACTCCTCCCCACTGCAGGGTCGCAGGCCACTTCTCTGCTCTTTCAGTTCTGGTGCATAAGAAAGTTATCAGAAGCAAGCATCGACCTTGGTCTCCATAGGGATAACTATAAGCAGGAGCCTTTCTGCATACCATTGCTACTGATGTTTTGGCACTAACTAGAAACACCGAGCCTTATCAGTGCTAGAAGCAGCTACAGTCTGGAAAAACATGCAGTTAATTTCAGAGAGTGCAGCTTCTCAGAAGAGACTTAACTAAAAAGTAAAGTTACTAAAAGAAAATTGGTTCTGTTCTAGCCCAAACCAGGACAAAGTTATACCACCTGCTTATAGGAAGACCAGCATCATCAACCTTAGGACCCACAGAAGTACTGGAAGAGTGAGCACATCACCAAAGGAAGGATTAGATACACACAAAATTTTGTGTGTATCTGCAGTAAATCTTTTATTAAAGAGGCTTTTTTTACCTACAATAGCTTCTTAATTTGCTTAGTGTCATTATAGTGTGAGCAATATTTTTTAATAGTTTGACTAGCCTTTCATTAGGCTAATAATAAATTATTGCCTTAAATATATGGAGAGTTTTGTTAGCTCACAAGTTGCAGAGTGTGACTGATCTGGTGCCCTGCCCTGAAGTTCTGGTAGTAGTTTGGAAGTGACCACTGAAGAATGTTCTGAATTTGAGTGTAAATGTAGATCAACGAGACCTTTTAAATTTAGTGTATCATATTGCTGTTATTGTCTGTACCAGGTACTTTTTCAATGGTTCCATTTTAGTACTTCCATTGATTATACATGTAAAAAAAATGAAGGAGCTTCCTACAAAAATCTGAAAATGGTGCTGCTGATTTCTGTTGAGGAGAATGATGGTGCGAAGAAGAATTCTGGCTTGCATCAGTGGATGAAAATTTTCACTGTCAGCTCTTCATTTTTTTTATTTTTAAGGGGGGTTTGTTTAAAAAGTCTTAGGAACAAATGAGGTAAAACTCATGCTTTGGAGAACAGATGAAGTAGTTGGCCTTCACAACAAAAGGATACTCCTGTTGCAGCTCAGGAACAGCACATAACGAGAAGTGAGACGGTGGAGAAGAGCATGGACTGATTCCTGTTATGATGGTAGATTCTTATTCTTCCATCCAGTTGCTCTGTGAATTAGCTGCAAGAAATGGAGATTTGCTGAGGCTGAATTCCAGATCATGGTTACTTCTCAGTGTAAGCCAATGCTATGCCATAATTTTGAATATCAATTAGAAGAAACAGATGTTTCTCCTACTTGCTTCCAGTCAACAGCATCAAATGGCAGTTGGAAAAAAAGAATAATCTGTCTCCTGGCTGAATGCACTCTTTTTCTTTTCTTTTGAAATATTCTTACCCTAGAGATGTTACATTTTCTTCATTTTTAGAGTGTTTTACTATTTACATCTAGATTCCTACTGTCTATGTGATTTCCCCAGAGGTTCAACAGGATAGGTCTGTTCTGGAGTCATGCTTTATTTTTCCAACAGTTAACTATTGGATGGGCATTCACCATCTCCTACAGGTCAAATGTGTCATGGATTTTAAACTGGGGAAGTCTTAAAGCACATATAGACCTTGGCAGAAGTCCAGTTTGAGCAAGCTGAAAATTTTGATCTTAAAATATGAATATCTTAATCTATTGTAATAAGAAAGATATTGTTTTGACTTAAGATCTGAATAATAGTGTTTGCCAAAACACAGCGTGACCATTATTTAAGGATACCACTAATTATTTGTTTTAGTTTTGAGAAAAATAAAGAAATGTTTATAATGTGTAAAAGCTTTATTTCACTATGAAGTAAAATAGCTCTTGTACAGTCGATGGGGAAGAAAAGTCAGAGAGAAATGTGTAAGAGCATTTACATACTTGCCAACATAAAAATCAGTGTAGTATCGTCATCTTGAGCTCTCCCATTGCAGCTTGGCGCCAGTGATGGTGATCAGTAGAGGTGGTGGCAGGAACAGCAGCAAGTGTGTCACAAACTCTGAGATGTTTCTTGGTGCCTCAAGTGCATTACAATATAGTGAGAAATCAAGTTTTAGTTTAACCGCAATCCTCACTGCTACTGTTTATGTATAGCTTTTATATATTATTTTGTCTACCTGTTCTCTTTAGTACTAAGGAAGTGTTTGAAGGACATATGAAAAGGAGATATTAAATTAATCTCATTTATCAAAAGCACAATAAGCTGTTCTAGGCTTCACTTCTTGGTATTTAAGCTCTTCGCCTGATTTCTGCAACATGCTATGTGCTGTGTGTTGATTCAAAGAGGAAAGACAGACAGAATTTGTTTTCTTTTGTTACCTGTTCAACTTACTAAAACAAACATGAAGAAACTGTGAGTCACACTGTTACATGAATGAGGAGGAAATTGTCTGAAAAGAAGGCACTTGCAATGAAACAAACTCATCTAAGATGAAATAAAAACCCTAATGTATTTCAGGGTATTCCTAAGGATTTATATTCTATTGATAGCAAAGAACAAATCAAGCTATGGAAAGAAGACATGCATGGGGAAATTGCTCAGAAAAAAAGAATTTACATTATACTTCCTGCCACCTTCTAATATCTCTCTCTTCGTTCACAGTACAAGCTTTTACGTCACTCTTAAGGCTTGTGTATCTTGAATTCTCAGTGATGTAGTACCACCTGGAATAAAGTCTTGGCAGTAGAGAACTGTTCAAATCTGGGAAGAGGTTACCAAGATTTGAATGAGGAGCTCTCATTCTAATGAAATTTTGCAGTTTCTTAATCTTTACAGCTTGCCAATGGACAGAAAATTTTCAAGTCTCTTATTTGGTGAACAGCACTGTAGGAATGACAGAAAATCCACAGAGGATTTAAACTCTAAATTTTGCCCCCACTGAATTTCTGCTATCAGTCAGAGTAACAAGGATGGAGGAAGAAATTGCTTAAAAGAACTCATGTGTAACAAAATGGTACTTAAATAAAAGTCTTAATATTTTCACCATTTTTTCTAAGGTATTTTATTATTCCGATAACAATGAACAACTCAACTACAGCATAGTCTTGTCACAGTTAGAAGCTGATATCTAACAAAATTTAATGCAGTTCCTATATATACAGGAGACATGTACAAGATAGTTATATTCATCCAGCTAGAGGAAAACTAATTTGTTATATGAAAAGGTACTACAAGAAATTAAAATAGATATAAAAGCATCATATACACTAGAGAAAACTCTTCCTTAGTAATTATTAATGTTGTATCAGTAACCACAACAATTATTTCACCTTCAGTTGTGAAAGATAAAGAAACTTGATTTTTGTTATGATTTTTTAATTTATTTTTTCCAAAAAATCTGTGTTGCCATACATGACTGAAATACATATTTTACTAAAATAATTATTAAAGTTTTCAAAACAAATACATTTAATATGTAAAATATTCAGAGACTTGTGTATTTCAAAAATGTAATATCTAATACTATAGTAGTTTACTAATACTTAGGAAGAAAAGGTTGCAGCTGGGGAAAATTGTAACTCAGAACCGGTTTTGGTGTTGGATCTTTTTTGTTTCTTTTGCTCAGAGGCCCTATATACAGCCTTAACCTATTAAAAAGAGAGTACAAGATTACAATATTATGATGCTGTGGAAATTACAGGCTCCTTTGTTTGTGCAGCCGTTGGGTTTTGACTCCTGTACAAGAAGCTGTTCCATTTGTCTATGCCCTGAAGATTATGCAAGAGATGAAAAATCAAGATGTGGAGCCTGGAAACAAAAAACCAGAGCTTCCTGTGGCCAGATAACCTACATGGTGTTACTTCCCCCTGACCTGAGCATGACAGCCTAAGACAGGCAGAGAATAAGGGAGTATATACAGAAGTACAATGACCTTCTGCTGCAACAATCCAAGCACATAACATACTTCCATCTGCTCTTTTGGCTAAACATTAGTAGTGGGGATAACATTAGCAGAGATAACAAGACTTCAGAGTAAAGTATTCCAGGAAATAGACTTGCAGTATATATCACAGTAGTTAAGAGTAAACTTTCCTAAAGGTTAGGAGAATGCACAAACCAATGGGATGCAAAAATTATTTTACAGTTTAATTTTAAAATTATTTGTCTGGGCAGTGCATCTGATGCTTAAATGCTTACAAACATTGTTAGGATTCTCCTTTTCACATGTAAATCCTCTCTAACTCCCTTATAGTGTTCTAAAAAATTAGAAAGCAAACCCAGTGGTTTCTTATTATCTGTATCAGTCCTGCACAGCACAGTTCCCATCAACATTCATGCAATCAGTGCGGTATAACCAACCTTCTGCAGTGACGCTTGCCTTCATCATGGTTAAAATTGAGATAACTTTTTTTCTTGCTCCCCTTTTTTGACATAAAGGCGATGATTGTAAAATATATCCAACTTCTAAAATATGCCACCATATATGAAGAGCTACTTTCTCAGGATGGATGAATGTGCTCTTTAATACTCAGTCCTCTTGTCTCTGATCTGTATTTGTGAATGGTTTGAAGACTGTGATTAGTTCAAGTACTTCAGAGAAAATCTGTCATAATCTAATTTGTCCCATTAGTCACTTGGCCTAACATCTTCACAAACACTCAGTCTTCTCACATTTGTGAAAATCTGGTTGACTTTATATATCTGTGTACTTTTGAGAATTACAGCCTGCCTCATAACACTAAAAATAAAATGACCATAAAGCAAACCATTTATCTGTTTGGCTTTGGTGCTACATGTGTGTATACTCAAATAATTGAAGAGTTTAAACTGTCTAATCTAATATAAAAAACAAAAACAAAAGGTGTGAAAATTGTGAATAGGCTAGAACTGTAAATAAGCTTGATGTACCAGTCTTTCGAGACTTGTTTGGAATTTAAAATGTCATTACACAACACTGCTTAAATAGCACCTTTATTATCTGAGGATGGAAAAGTGCAGTATGTTTGTCTGAAAGAGTTTGCAATGGAGGAAACATTCAATGAAATTTAACAAAATTTCTATATTAACTTTAATAAAGCTCTCACTATGCTGAAAAGCTTTTAGAGATCTAAAAAGTAGATGTGTTTCAAATTTCATTTTTTTATTTTGTTTTTGCAGGCTCTTGTAGGTTTATTAATGAACACTTAGATTCACATACACATTCCTATAATGTGAGGGTCCTGTTATACTAGCCTGAGACCAAATAAATATGCACATCCTAATCTGCAAGCACTTCACCGAATAATTCCCAAATCTGGCTTGCCAAAGTTTACGAACAACAGTACTTGTAAATGTGAATAACCAGCCAATGGCTAGACATTACTCTCCAAGTTTTGCACATCCTCAACATTTCTACCATTTTGTCATGAATCTGCAAATTCAGATCAGACATGAATTTGTGATTTATTATGCACTCCTCATTATTCTGAAGTTTAAAATGATCCAGACCCCAGGAAAGGAACAATCCCATGTAATTCAGGGCCATCTCAGCTCTGATGACAAGCAGTATGTTGAATACAACTGAAGCCCAAATCTCAAAATGATACATCCCCTGCATCACAGCATTCCAGTTGTGATTTGTGCAGAACACTGGTATTTAACTCCAAGGATTCCTGAGGCCAGTGTGTGTGCCATGTGACCATAGGGAATACTGAATCACCTTGCATCTACATCGTTACTTGTGAAGTTGTTGTGGGAAGAGAGCTGATGAATAAAAAAAAAAAAAAAAA
>VZSC01017631.1:890429-907533 GCA_013398225.1 Steatornis caripensis | reverse complement strand
CCACATTTTCCCTAGTCTTCCTTTTGCTGCCAATGTACCTATAAAAGCCCTTCCTGTTGTCCTTAACCTCCCTTGCCATATTTAATTCCAGTTGGTCCTTAGCCTTCCTTGTTGCATCCTTGTATGTTCTGACAATGGTCCTATATTCCTCCCAAGGAGCCAGTCCTTTTTTTCCACATCCCGTAAACTTCCTTCTTCCCTTTGAGTTTTTTTACAACCTCCTTGTTCACCCATGGAGGTCTCCTGCCTCCTTTGCTTGACTTCTTACTCATAGGGATGCAAAATTTGATGATGTAACATTATGCTTTGGACATATATCCTTTTCCAGATCTACCTTATGGACATCTCCAGCTGTGTATCACTGTCTCTGTCCATCCTGAATCCCAGGCAGAATTTACCATCACTCTGATATACTAGCTCTGTTGCTGCCAAGACAGTTTCAGAATTTTCTGATTTAGGAAAAATCTTATATTTGAACTCATTAACTTAACCTACCTCACTTTGACTGCAATTTTGACATGAGCAGTTCTGCTGAGAAATTTAACTAGTGAGAAAAACTGGCAATGAGCAGCTGGGAAAGTAACTCTTCCACCTGTTTGCAAAACACACTTACAGGTTAACATAGCAGCATATTGACTACTGTGCTACAAGAGCAGCTCTGTAACTATGTTGTGTGTGTGTATGTAAGTAAGAAATTCCTTCCTCTCTGACAATCTTGAATTATTTTATTTGGACTGAGGACTAGCAAACAGAGTCCTGAGGACAGATTTTAGATCCATGAACACTCAGTTGAAAGGCATTGCTGAAGTTGATACCAACCTGACAAGCAGCTGAAAGACATACCAGTTACTTATTCATCAGCCCAGCAGAAGAGAAATAGAGTGGCAATCTTTATCAAGTATAAGAAAGGATTTATTAACGTATCAGTAAGAGGTATAGTTTTCTATGTTTGGAGGCTGAAAGTCTATGCTCCTGTGTGAAAACAGTTCAGGTTTTCATCTATGGCTGAGATGTTGTTTTGCCCATAGTCTAAACAAAAATACAATCACATTAGTAGGGGAGAGTTAGTAACTTTCTTATCATTCTTCTTTATCAAAACTTACAGATGAAAGGGACCGCAGGAGTGTATTTAGTCCATGTTCTGCCTCAGAGATGCTTATCTGTACCTAGATCTTTCACATTTGTCTAATTTGTTCTTCTAGAGTTCATTTGTTGGAAACTCCCGAAAATCTCCATACAGTCTTCTCCAGTTTGATAATATATTATAGTCATGAATAAGATGGGTGGGGAGAGGTGGAAGAGGCTCCTGAATATGTAATCCAGTAAGTAAGAAAAAATTCAGTGCTTGAGGAAGAAAAATAATTAATTACAAGTTCAGGTTTGCATCTTCTCCTTTGCCACTTAGCCAAGAGATTGAGTGCACTGGAAAGGAAGGGTTTTATTTCACTCACTTTTGTACTCATCCAGGTAATGTCACCAAAACTTTGACAATGAGATGGATCAAATAAAGACTTCGGTACACAAGGCGCTAGGCTGCATAAGAAAAGTTTCTGCCCTATTCACAGGCACCATTCATCTATTTAATTTTTTGTTTTCTTTTTCTCTTTTCTGTAGAACTCCAATAAATCCTCTTTTTGTTCACTCGGAAATGAACATGACTGTGGTTGTGAGAGAGGAATGTTCTTCTGTGGTGTTCTGAGAGGAATTGATCTATGTCCTCTTAACAGGCAGAATAGCACCTTCATACTCTTAATGCAAAAAACATCAGACCATTTGTAATCAAGTCAAAATCCCATTCTTTCAAAGATCTTATTGATTTTTAGAAATTTCTTTTGGATGGTAAGAAAGAGATTGCTACCCTTTATTGGACAACTGACCAAGCATTCATCCTGAGTATGGAGCAACTCAGATGTCATTTTTTCTGCAGTGAAGAACTACTCATATCAGATCCATCTGATACAAGATTAGAGACTTGAATTTGTATTTCCTCTGTCCTGGACCAGTGCATTAATCAAGAGGTTGAAAAGCATGTGAATTTATTTCTCTGAAAGCTCCATTTCCAATTACAAAAGATGCAAGAAATTGTATCCTTTAATATTTTTCAAAAGGTATTTGGTTTGCTTTGATGGGAAAAAAAAATGTTGAAGGTTAAGAAATCATTGCAAAATGAGTGTCATTCTCTTGAGAATTGCATTAAGAATATAAGATGAAAAAATATATTAATTAAAATAATATTTAAATAATATCTTACTTTTTTTTGCAAACAACATAGCCAGAAATCACAAGTTACAGATGTTTACCATTTCCTGTCACATAGCTCAGATTTGTGTGGTAAATTTGTTAAATTTAAATAGTTTGGGCACAAAATCATAAAGAAAGCCAAGTACATGCAAGGAACAACAGGTTGAGTTCACATTTTTCAATAAAATTTGATCGGCTGTTGCTGAGAAGGTGTTATTTTGCCCACATTCCAAACAAAACCCAGTTTCTTGAGAAGCCAGTGCATTTGACAATATGTCATTATAGAGGCAGGAAATTATCCACTGGGTGTTAAATTTCCCAAGTACTTGAGTCTTTAACAAAAGCACTGTGTACTTCTCTAAACTTGGTTTGCATATGTTAAGTAGAGACTGATTTTTTTCCCCCACTACTTCTCACAAGATTTGATCCTTCCTAAATGCACTTCATCCCCTCACAGCTCACAGCACAGATAAATCATTACCAAACTAAGACTCACAAAGGCTGTTGTGCCTTCAGTGTGTAAAAGATGGTTTCCCAACCCCGTGCTACACTAGAGAGAGTTTCTCGTATCACTGCTGTGCTTGTTCAACTGAACAAGAAGAAAGAAGGGATTTATATAAGAAAAGGTACAAAGTGAAAATAGAGAGAAGACAGAAGGTAAGGGAGAAAGAGTAAACATAGTGAAAAATAGGAGCAATCAGAAAGGAGAGATGGACACAGGATTGAATGGGAAGAAGTCAGAGAGTTTAGAAGCAAGATCTTGCAAGTTGGGGAAACATAATGAAGACCTAAGAGAATAATTGCAGAATAAACCACCAGCACAGGCTGAGGGGATTGGTATGAAAACAGGGAAAATTGTGTGGTAGTAAACACAATATATCTGTAACTGTTAGACAATACTTCCTGCTGGACATGGAAATGAATACATTATTTTCACATTTCAGCATTTATTTGTTATCTGAAAAAACTCTTTGTGTTTTACTGCTTGAGGTAATATTTTGTGACAATAATTTTTCCCTAATACATAAAAAGCAAAAATAGTCTGCTTCACCAGAATCATCCCAAAACTCTATGCCTAAATCATTTGATCATAAATAAAAATAAGTGAAAAAAAGATAAGTAAAATATCATTTTGAAGTTTGATAAAGTGCTATGTTTTGAATTAAAACAAACCTCACACAGGAAAAAAGCGTTCTGAGGGTGCCCCTCACCATCTCAATTATTTTTGTTTTGTTATACGACAATGAAAGACTTTAATTCTGCATTAGAAGGAGCGTTGCTAGCAGGTCAAGGGAGGTGATCCTTCCTCTCAACTCAGTATTGGTGAGGCCACACCTGGACTCCTGGATCCAGTTCTGAGCTGAGTGATGTGGAGCTACTTGAGCAGATCCAGCAAAGGGCCACTAAAAGCATTAAGAGACTAGAATATCTCTTATCTAAGGAGAAAGGCTGAGAGAGTTGAGCATCCACAGGATCTCATCAGTGTGTACAAATACGAGAAGGTAGCATTCAAAGAGGAGAGACACAGGCTCTTTTCAGTCGTGCCCTGTGACAGTACCAGAGGCACTGAGCACCGCTTGAAACACAGGAGCATCTGTTTGAACTTCAGGAAGAACTTTTTTACTGTGAGGTTGACTGAGCTCTGGAACAGATTGCCTACAGAAGGCATGGAGTCTCCATCCTTGGAGATACTCAAAAGCCATCTGGACTCGGTCCTGGGCAACCAGCCCAGGTTGGCCCTTCTTGAGCATGGTGTTGGATCAGATGGCCTACAGAGGTCTCTTCCAAATTCAACCATTCTGTGTTTCTGTGATTTTATACCTTTGGATTATATATTTGGCTTCAAGCTTGAGGTTAAAGAACAAACCAATGAAAGATGAAAAATAGGTTCTCAAAGTAGACTTGTGTTAGGTTAAATACTAAATTACTTTTGGATTTGAACATTTAATCTCAACTGGTGTATCATCCTGGTAGAGGATGGTACTGTTACCAAGAACGTAATTTTCTTCTTTCCAGCATTTAGTTTTAAAAGTGAAAATGAAAAATATGTTTCAAACAGTGATATGACTAGAATATTTAACTTACAAACAAAAATTTATCAAGTTACAAAATGCCTACATCACAATTTCCAGTGCAATTTTAAGTTAGATCCTTTACGATACCCTCTATTCGGGCAATGTATGAAATGCTTCATTTTTAAATAGAGTTCCTAGCTTCTCGAAGGCTCAGAGAAAGTCCTGAAAATGCAAAAGAGTATTAAATCTCCTGACTTGTGAGTAGGGGACTCATTGAGTCCAGTGATCTGTGAGTACTGCTATTATTAAAAGAATATTCTTTTAATAATCTTTTCTTTTTTGAAGCTGCTTTATACTATAGCTGAGAAAATCCTGCATTTCAGGAAAGGAGTTATAGAGCAGGTTACTGTCCTCATTCAAGGAGGTACCAGAAAATTACATTTGTTAAGTAGTTTTATTACTTGCGGTCATTAACATCTGAAATGTGTAGAGAGCTGGGGAGCTAGAATGAGAATACCAGGTGGTTGAATGGCTACCCACAGTCATATTCTCTAAAAGATTTCTAGTTTTATCTTTTCTTTTGTCATATAATCAGTTTTTTCTAGGCGCTCACATGAGAGTGTCTAGAAAAATGTCCTTAAGACCTGTCAAGTCTATAACATAATACTTAAGGATTTTGAACATTCTCAATAATGTGAAAACTTACAAACCTTTTCCTGAGGTAGCTTGGTTGTCTATCAAAGGTGTTAACAGGTATCCTTATCCATGAGTTTGTGAGGCAGACACTTCTGTGATGAGATTTCCCTCATTCAGGTTTGCAAACTGAGAATCTGGCTTGATTTTTCTCAGAGTAACTCAGCAATCGCATGGACAAGTCGATCTCAGGCTGCAAGTTCTACCTAATTTCTTCACACAGTCCATTTTTCCCTGTCAGGTGATTAAAGGACATTAGCATATTAAGCTGAGAAGGAAGGAAAGGAAAATCATGTTTCTGTATGCAAGAGAAGACACAGACTGCAACTGTATCTTAGAATCTTGGTTTAAACATTATTTTTCAGAGAAGAGAGGTAGAATATATACAGTGCATGAGAAAGCATAACTGGTCTTGAAACTGAAAAAAATGTAACTACATCTGACTTCTGGGTTTTTTAGTATTAAGAAAAATTAGGTGATGAAATGACACCCAGAGAGAAAATTGAGGTATAGTTGCTGCAATTACGTGACAGAGGATTACATTAAATTTTAGGAATATATGTACTTGTGTATATATGGGTACATGTGTTTATGTGTTCACACACACATACACCTCCAGGAGAGAGACTAGCAATGAAAAAAAATCTGCTATGTGCAAAAAGATTGAAACAGATGACCCGAGGGGTCTTTTCCAGTCATATCAGCTGAATGTTTCTATGATTAGGAATAAAAATATTTTTTAAAATTGCATAGAGTATGAGTTGTTTATGCAAAATCCAAGCTCAGACCTCATTAGCATATTTGCAGTGCTTATTTGAACAGACTACAGTGAATTGCATTTTTAAAAATAGTTCACGTACATAGAGTCCAACAAAAAATGACACAGAAAAAACCCAGGGTGTCAATATAAAGTAAGAGAAACCTGTCCAAAACAAAAATAGATAATGATAGCAAGCGAGAAAAAAGTCTCTTCTCCTTGAATATTTCTTAGAGCACCCAAGAAAAATTAAATGTGTAACTGAAACTGAGAGAAGGGAGGATGATTTCACACAAAGATGAGTTAAGTGGGAGTTAAGGGAAATATATTAATAAATTGCTTGTTTAACTTAGCAATAAAATCAATATATGAAGATCAAATAAACTTTGTAAAAAAATGTAATATGTAAGCTTTTAAAACTTAGAATCTTGATGAGAGACATATATGCACACACTTCTGTTATTATTTTTATAGTATTTTGTTATTACCTATACCTTACGTAGTAAAGAATGGCTATCTAACACTTTGCATATACTGCAGGAATCAGCAAAGAGTGATAGAAGAAGAATAGATTATTCCTTTTTCCCACACTGCATGAGGATAACATTGACACACAGCCCCTGTATGTGACAAACCTNGTAATATGTAAGCTTTTAAAACTTAGAATCTTGATGAGAGACATATATGCACACACTTCTGTTATTATTTTTATAGTATTTTGTTATTACCTATATCTTACCCAGTAAAGAATGACTATCTAACACTTTGCATATACTGCAGGAATCAGCAAAGAGTGATAGAAGAAGAATAGATTATTCCTTTTTCCCACACTGCATGAGGATAACATTGACACACAGCCCCTGTATGTGACAAACCTGGTCTGCAGACCTCTTCCTCTCTCCAAAATATTTTAGCATGGACTTCAGGTTTCAAAACAAGTTGATAATCCCAGCAAATCCCAGCCCTTCCTATATGTGTGAACTTTCTACCTGCCCAAAGAAGAATGCAGTAATACAGAATGACTGCAAATAACATTTGCTTGTGATCTGCTTATTGTATCATGTTTGAAAATCTGAAATAAAATTCATGAGTTTGGGTTTTTTCCTCTTTCTTTTTTTCTCTTTTTTTCCCTTTTCATATTACATTTGATTGTGAGCGCTTGATCTCTGGGGCAAGTTCTTTGAACTCTCATGAGTTCCAACTTACAGCTGGAAATTACACTTCTTACCTTTTATTTAAACAGAGAAATTTACTGAACCCCAGTGGCTGAAATTTCACTCCTTGAGGTCTTTACAGAATGAGAGGAGTCTACAGTAAAAAAATGGAGTGGAGAGAAAAAAAAGAAAATTTTATAATTACCATTATCAAGAAATCAAAGCATCTCTTTTCATTTTTTCCTTTGTTCTTTACCCTAAACAACATTATCCATAATTGTTTAGCTACAAGGCTTGCTTCAAAGACTAGTAACTTATGATTGTAGCTCTAAAATTTCTTTGCTTTAAATATAAAGGCTGCATTGACAAACCATGAATGCATTTTATTAGATTTCCATTAGTTCTTAGAGCTATAGATTTCACTAAACTTAAAATAAAAATCATTACCCTCTAAAATAAAAAACAAACCAAAACCCATTTCATTGCTTAAATATGTAATTAATATGTGATTCAAAATTCCTTGAATCAATCAGTCAAAGATGAGAGTGTTATTGAGGAGTAAGCTGAAGGCATATGAACAACTGAAGAATACTGACCTTTTGCAAATAATGTTACAAAACATATCCAAGTGATCTAAACAACAAATACAAGCCTGAAAAACACTGAGTTTATCTTGCTATCACTGCTAACTATAAAATAATATGGAATATTTGGTCCTAATCCTGAAAGGTGTTACAAGTACATATTGTGATTCTCAGGTAGATATCTTTTATTTTTCTTATATTTCACAAATACATATTACTAAACTTCTATATTCCTGGGCTTAGAAGGAGAAACACTGGCATTAGTGTGTGCAAGCGACAAGTCGAAGTGTTTAGTGTCAACCATTTAACAGAACCATTGAATGACAATGAACTTTATGCAGCACGCGGTAAATATTAATAATTAATATTTTTAATTAACTACCATGATTAATGAGTGGCACGTAGATGTGTTTTTTAATCTTTTGGAAATAGATTAAAGTTCTGTCTGAAAAACAGAATTCTGTAACAATGAGTAAGCACATGACAGAGAAAGGTCTGTTTGTTAGGCTGTTTTACTCAGAATTACTCTGTCTTTAAGCACAACCTTTGAGAGACACTTTGAAACTTAAACTTCATTTCCCTCAAAAATAAATTTTGATTATGCTATGAATAGATAACTGAATTATAATTTCAAACAAGATTGCAACTGCCATCACACATAGTGCACAGTATCTAGAAAGTCTTAAGGGATATTTATTTCAAATTCTGAAAGAATGTCTCCATTTTCGGGGGGAGAAGGAGGAGATGGAAGATGTGGAGACAGGAAACCTAAGTCAAGGTTCAGTGTCCAAGTCTTCAGACTGCAGCACAGAACTTCCAGCTTTGGACTTATGAGACTACAGTGGCTACAAAATGAATTCTTCAGATTCAGAGTTGTTTCAAGGGTTGGGGAAAAATGCGAATGTTTCTAAACACATAAATCAGTATTCTTGCCAGTAAACAAAGAAATATATATATCTCCAAGGATTTAAATGCAATTCTAGCTATAAAATTAAGATGCATTTTGCATAATGCAGGGTACAGAGGAGAGTTCTTTTATGGGGATGTTCAAAAGTAATCTGTCAAATTGAGACTCACTGTAAAAATCTATTTTTTGTAATTGATTTCTAAAATGTAGTACTTACAGAAGGCAGTGCTTCTATAATGAACAATTCATATTGTAAGAGAATGTTTTGTTAGCACCTAACAAAATAGAGATTATTTGAATATTATGAACAGAAATACATACAAATATTGTACCACCAATAGACATGAGAAACTAAAATAGAACAGATTCTTAATCATGCCAACTGTCTTGTGGGTGTTTTAACATCAACATTTCACTACATTTTCATCTATTACTTTTGCCTCTTGCATTGTGACGTCTGGCCTACCAGACCTTAATGTCTTTGAGCCATAGAAAGCAAATAAAAGATCAAATGAAAACGTTTTTGGTGGTTGTTTTTGGAAATATAACTGCTTGTTTCATTACAGTGCCAGCTCTTAGAAACATGAGCTCAGCTTTCAAAAAGAAGAAAAAAAAAATTCTTCACTTTGTGACTGTAAAGAAAAAGCTTTATAAATGTTTCCAGAGTAGCATTACGATTCAAAATTCAGGAAGCAAACACAAGAACAAAATGTACTCCTTCTCAGGTAAACTTAATTACATCTTCATACAGTAGTTATACAATGCATATCTCCTCATTATAATTTATTATATCTTTATTATAATATTCATCATTTGGGGAAGAAGGAGAGCCAACCAATGATTACATTTAAGCTGAAAGAGGGTAGACTTATATTAGATACTAGGAAGAAATTCTTCACGATGAGGGTGGTGAGACACTGAAACAGGTTGCCCAGAGATGTTGTGGATGTCCCCTCCCTGGAAGTGTTCAAGGGCAGGTTGGATGGGGCTTTGAGCAACCTGACCTAGTGGAAGATGCCCCTGCCCATGGCAGGAGGGTTGGAACTACATGATCTTTAAGGTCCCTTCAAACCCAAACCATTCTATGATTCTATGATTTGGAACAGAGAACAAAGCTTTTTTTTTTGACAAATTCATGCTCTACAAGAGAGTGTCAGAAGTTGTATTTTTTTGTTTTAGTGAATGCCGTTCTCTTGTATTAACCAATGTGTCTACTAGCTAGAGAAACAGAAGAATAGGGAGGTCTGCCTTACCTCTTAGTTTGATTTTATAGTCAGTGGGAAGAAACAAAACTGCCAAAGAGCAGGGAATTTGACCCTAGATAATCACAGCAACACGAGTTCTATTGCCCTCTGGAGTTCTGTAAGCCAACGTGCCTTTTATCGGCTCCGAAGAGAGTGAAGAGTAACTTACTCTTCTACTCACTACTGGTGAGATGAACCAACTCCATTTACCTACAGGTACTTACCTGTAGATATACCTCAGATTTATCAAACAGACTAAATACGAACACTTGCAGAATTTCCTATTGAGACAGAATTTCTTCAACTTCAGTTTGAGTATTCTGAACCTAATTACTTGGTTTGGAACCCTAGTCTCCTTCCTTTGAGTTATTTTGATGAAATTTAATTGAGTCTCAATTATTTAAATTTATCTGGTCTGAATATATTAAAAAGAAGTATTTAACTGATATTCTGTGGACACAGGATATTTTTTAGCTTTGTATCTCATGAAAGGAAAATATTAATGTTTGCTAAGTTTCAAAGGTTGCATCAATGTATACATTTGCATCATGTGCCATAAGTGTTCTTCAGTTTCATTAAATTTTAAAGCATTTTAAATAGTATTTGTTTACATATAATGGATTGATTATATAAGAATGAAAAGCACATCAGATATATTTGCAGAAAGCTTTCAGACACAATTAAAATTAGTTTTATTTCATTGCATTCAATGAAGAATCTGAATATAATTTCATCATGAACTAATTAGGACAAAAAATTTTGTTATTGATAACTGTTAAGATTTACCAATATTTGGGGTTTTTTTTTTATTTTCAGCAGTTCATGACATGGCTCTTAAAAGAGAACAAGTTTAGACAAGATACATTGTCTGACGCGTTAAAAGTTCTGAATGTCGTTTCTCCTTATGCATCGATGTATGTACATATATATATATATGTTCTGTTGGGGAAAAAAATCTCTAAACCTATTTTTTTCCCCCATTAAGGCCATTTTCATAAATGGAGTATTTCAAGGAGAAAAAAAGTCTACTAGCTTAGGTACCTCTTGAGGAAATAGCTGAAATCCAACACCAGTAATGGAGAGGGGAGCTGAATATATATTGTTAGGTTATCTGACTAAAGGCTAAGCAAATTATACAGGAAAGTAAGAATAAGAGCAGCAGACGCAGCAGAAGACCCTTACTAATGGATTCAGTGAAAATGTTGCATTATGCAGCAGCTGTACCTGAAACCTTCAGAAGAGAATGATTAGACCATTGTTATGGTGTGAAACCCATCAAGATGACTCAGGAAAACTTTGTCCTGTGATTGCCATGTAAACTAAGGGAAGTTATTGCCTAAAGAATTATAGGACTTATTTTGGAAAGTACAGGCAAGATAATTTTTGGGATAGAGCAGAGAGAATTCTGAGATCATATAAAGCTTATTGTATGATGCTTTAAGAAGACTGTGGAAATGTGCATAATTTATTACAGAAAGTTTAGGGAAAAGGACCAAAGGTAAGGAAAATGAAAGATCAAGGTGAATCAGAGGAAAAAGGGTTTGGAAAAATGAAGAGAAAAGGAATAGAACTAGATGGGTATGTGTAAGCAGGCTGCTGGTCAGTATGCTTGTCCGAACAACCCTGCATCTAATAATTTCAGTTCATCCTATCCTCTTATTAAAGCTTATCTCTGTATGAGTATCCTCCCTGTCCTGAGCCTGTGTGAACACTAGGTGGCCTTGCCAACAAAGAACCATGAGTGCGAAGGACTCTGAGATCTAGGGGCCACCAAATTGAGAGAGCGTGATCTGGAGGCATTTACTGGGCAGAGCAGATGTCAGAGCGGCTGCACATAGACTGGGCTGTCTATGATGTTCATGTTAAAGTGAACATTGTATTCATAAGGTTACTGTGAAAGGCACTGCTCGCTCTTGTTTCTTGGTGCAACCAGTTGGGTGCGCATGTGTATGTGTGCATGTGTACACCTCAATAGTGTCTGGACCTGAGGATGAGGATGTCTAGCCAAATGGAATTAAAGAACTCTGTTACGTCCAAAAACCCACCACATTCACCTACCTCCAGCAACTATCAACTTGTTTGCTGGCCCTTAAAACCTCAATGTTTACATTAAATTGGTTTCCCTATTAGGAAGCAGAACTGACCATAACTCTGAACCAATCTGGTAAATTAACTCTGTTTATTAATGGTTTTATTAATGAAAGTTAAAGCAATAATTTAATTGTTGAATCAAATATTCATTAACTTTCAGATAGTCTGATCTTCATACTGTTCTCCAGTGATTTAGTTTATGTTCATTTCAGAATAAAAAACTTTCTTCTCCAATACCTGAAGGGAAAGAAGAAAGAATATCCTACACTTAAACCTAACACACATAGTAGCAGACAGGATCAGATCTCTGCTTCAACAGATTTCACCTTTCCAGCCCTGCCGTAAAGCAGACCAGCAAAAGATCTATATATGATTTCAAATCAGTTAATGATGTGATTTTTCTGTAAGTAATTATCATGTACAAATTTATGAATAGAAGAAATGCCTGTGAAACATATTAGATATTCTGTTCATTCCACTCATCGACATTAGGAACTTAGCTGGAAGTTCAGATTTAAGAGGCTGTGCTTAAAGAGCAATGTTTTCCATTTGGATACAGTCTAGAGGAGAGTAACAGAGATGATCAACGGGAGTCACTGGAAGAACTGGAGTTACTCAGTCTAGACAGAAAAAGACTGAGGTGAGACATGACAAGAATGTTCTAACGTGTAAAGCAGAGCTGCAAGAAGGAGGAAATAAAATCCTCATTTTTTTTTACTGGGGACAGAGTAAAAAGTAATGGACTTGGAGTTCATCAAAGATGACTGTGGGAGGCATTTAAAAAGAATGACAACTTTGAAGACAGATCTGCAATAGAGTAGATTGTCTGGGAAGGTAGGAACTCTCCACCACTGAAGATTTTTTAGAACAGATTAGATGAATATGTGTCTTGCGTGGGTTAGTTATAGCTGATTCTGCCTTGGATCTGCAGACTGGGCTAGATGACCTCTGATCTATGATGCTGTAGAAACAATACTAATCTCCTTTGTAATACACTTTCATATCTACTGTGAAAAAGCCAAGTGCGATCACCAGATCTAGCAGTGAGATAGATTAAGATGTAGTGAGAAACTTACTTTGAACGTTTATGTTTTACTTGAACATATTTTAAGCCCATAATTTATTAGAGGGATTAACAAACAAATAGGCAGACATGTATGGAGAGTATGATTGTATAATTTGTTTCTCTAAAAACTAAGGCAAAAAGACTGGACTGAATTTCCTGTGAAGTTTGGGTAACTCCACTGCCAGCCTATAAAGTTTTCTTATATTCATCTGTAGATGCTACAAAGCTTTTTTTGATGTTCTTTCTTGTCTAGTTAGTAATATCACCTCCTTAATTTACAGACAATATGAGGTTATAGGAATCCAGTCTTCATTCTTACTGTGCTACAAGATCTATTTTATTTCTATTTCTAAACTGAAAACTATTTTTAGTATGTTTTTTAAGTATTCTGAGATTTTTGCAAATGTCAGTGAAGTGTTTTTAACTGCTAATGCAACTGTTACACAACTAAATCCAAAACTACATATAATTCACAATTTTTAAATTCTCTGTAATGATTGGCTGATGGCTGAGTACTTGTGAATTAATGAATCTTATGAGTTCACAAGTGAGTAAAAGATGAGAATTATGCATAACAAAATTTATTCTCTTAGTTTTGCTTGAAGTTGGTTGGATTTTTTTGGAAGGGAGGGATTGGTGTGGATTTTTCGTTATTTTTGTTTAGAAGGTACTCACTTAAGGGCTAGGTTATGATAGTTCTGCATTAAATGGTAGTCTGTCTCTGACTTTCAGAAGACTATTTCTACAGTAAAGAAACATTTAGTGAAATTAGATCAGATTTTAACCAATGCTTTTTGCATTATTTATGTTTACATTTGTAGCATTTTTTGCCATGATGATGAAGTCTCAGTGATATGCAACTTCTCACAGGGATGCTAATATCAGCTCTTTGTTCCATAATAAAAGTCACCTGTTTGGTGCAAATTATGGACATTGAGTTTTGAAAAGTGTAGTTAAGCAAGATTCACAGTTTAACTTGCACTAAATAAATCACCCCAGAGCACTCTGAAGTAGAAAATATCATTTATATGCCAACTGTTATTGTTGGGGGAAGGATAAAGGAAAATATGTACTCAAGAGGATATGCCACTATTTAATCTTAGTTGTGAATTTTCTTAGTTTAATGAACTGAATTTCTCAACAAAATATAAAATGTACTAGAAACAGAGAAAGACTTAAACTTCCTTCCATGTTCTCCAGTTAGTCTATCCTCCAGTCTTTTTATTGACTTTCAGTAATATAATTGAAAAATTTATTCTGCAGAATACAACACCATAGGCTGTATTAGCAAAAAGCTATTGAAATGCCAGCCACTAGTACTTCTGAGCATCTCAGAGAGGCAGCCAGAAGACAGCAACATGTCAGACAGATATCAAAAGAGTTGAAAAGAGGGTTTTAACCAGCTCAGCAATTTAGAGGTATCATCTGAAACGTTTACCTCTGGGCTGAAGCCTCTAACTACGTAGAATTGCTGCTCCATAAGTGTCTTCTGGCAGTGGACATGTCCACTGGACCTTTCTCAAAAATACAGTAAGAATATTTTAATACAGTAAGAATATTTTAATACAGAATATGGACCTTTCTCAAAATTACAGTAAGAATATTTTAATACAGTAAGAATATTTTAAGAATATTTACAGTAAGAATACAGTCAAGAATATTTCTGAACCGTAGTCAGAATACCTCCATTAAAAATCTTTTTCACATTTGAAGCACTTGAAACAGTGTTTTTTCACCAATATTTCTGTCTTTCAGTCACTGCTTTATTAGTCCTTGTGAAGAAACACAACATGAATCTATCCCATATCCCCAGCATCCCGTGACCATGCTAAACCACGATTTTAGTCTAAATACACACAATAAAAGTCTTAGTAAGAAGATATAAATAGGAAGTAGGCGAGAGAAAGATGCCTGACTACGCTGCACTTGTAGTCATATTACTCACAAACTTGGGACTAGAACCCCACTTTGAAAATGAGGACACAGGCTAGGTGGATTTAATCCACTGTGCTGCATAATTGGTCTTTGCACGAGCAGCTTGCTTGAAAAATGTAAATTTTTCCTTTGCAAGCATAATAGGACTCTGATCATAATCACAGTGGATTTCTATGCACATATACTTATTCACAATGCCCAAGGTCTTTCTTATTACTAAGTATCAAATTTAGAGAGCATGGACATGCATATTTGGAAACAGATATTTACCTCCCTGGGGACATTTTGCTGTCAAAATGCAGATGCCCAATAGCTCTGGGTACTATGTGGATTAATATCAGCTTAATATTGGTAAGAATCCTTTTGGGTTTATCGGAGTAATGTTTTTCAGATTTGGAAAAACAACACATTACCTAAATCATTCAGAATGAGGGTCTAAATACTTTCCTTAGAAGAACAACTAAATCCATACAGTAATACAAGGCAAATAAAAATATTTGTTATCTGACATTTGCAAATATTTCATGTGTCTTAAATGTATTAAGAATAATGTTTATATTTTTTCATTCTTACACCTCTGTTTCACCTAATGCTATTTTTCAAGGTTTGTTTTCTGTTTATTTTATCATTATAAGAATCCTACACTGACTTTCCTCTCAGCTCCAGAGAACGGTTGTATGAAATGAATAATCAATTATCAAGTAGACATCTGCTCAGGAAGCTATTGACTACAAAGTTCACAAATGTCTGTGAGATGTGTTTTCAATCCTTTGAAACTCTTATAAGTCAATTGCAGTTTAGGTACCACTAATGAACCTTTGAAATAGAAGATTCTCTCTTTATCTAGGTGAATCAAGGAAACGTATGAAGTAAAATAAAAATCGTAATACCACCAAAAGTGTTCAGAGGATAAGGAAGTTTCTCACACTATATGACTCTTTGTTTCTTGGAAACATCTTTTCAGCTTCTCAGATGATTTGATTGTTTTCACATTTGATTTATTTGACAAATAAATAGATATGTCTCAATCAACAATTATAAGTTTTCTTTGCAAATCTCTAATGGAATTGTTCATCTCCTGTACAACTTTTTCATCAGAAACACTAACACCATATTGACATGAAACATTTTGCTCTAATAAGTGTAAGCCAGCTCTTAACATATAATTTAATATAATGTAACTTGTAATTCAATGGCAACAACTCTTTCTCCAAAAACACAGATATTTTAGAATCTCTGAGAAACCTTGGGGAGATAATAAGGACATCTGTTTAAACTAAATTTCTTCACTTTCCACATATGCAATAGGTAAATGGAATTACATATAACATTTCTGAGAGAAAAGATAAAGTTCTAAACAGATGTTTTTAGATAACAAAACAATTTGGCTTTTGGCTGATGGAAAGGTAGAAATGTTAAGTGCATTGCTGATATAAATGTACTGAAATCCAGAAATAAATGAAGATGCGAGTATGAATGCCTTTCTTCTATCAGTAGACTGTGATCTCAGTGAAATGCCATAAAGAGCAGTTCTTACCTCAGAATAAATGATTGCTGAATAAGGACATCATTTAGAATTTGGGCAAAGCTACTTTGTGTGAACTCTACCTAATATTAAGCCTGAGAAGGTAAAAATTATGATTCAGTTTTAGTAAAGATGAACTTCATCTAATTGAGATTTGTAGACTTATTTAATGCTTTACAAATGACTATACTTCCATTATTATACTAAGTCCATACTACTATAAAAGTCCATGTTATTGTATCATTTAAGCTCTTCCACATAAGAAGAAAACATGAAGGTAGAAAGAATGACGTATTTACTTCATTCACACAATTAAAGTATGGGAGTTAGCTGTTCACTCTATTTTTCTAAAACATATAAGTGCATGTTTCTAACTCCTGACAATAGTGTGGACTAAATTTGATTTATTTTAATAATAAACTTTGTCTGACTAAGGAAGACATTAATGAATACCATACGCCTATTGTTCGCATTTGTCTGTGCAGTTACATGTTAGAAACTTCAACTCAGCATTTGGCAGAATAAATGACAGTATATACTAAGAGACATAGGTTTTACTTGGGCTGTACACAGAACACATTTATGTGCCTATCACGCAGCTTTAGTAGAAATAAGGATAAATAAATTAGGTGCATAAAACCAATATACTGTGAGCAGCCAGAACAGTAGCTGCAATCCTTAGGTCAGCCTTCCTTAAGTGAGCCAGCTCTGACCTCCATGCGTCTGTGGAACAGAGGTGCATTTTCCTGCCAAAAGAAACAAGATTGTTATCACTTAATTAGATTTGCCGCTACCTTTGAGAAAAGTGAGATGATGATAACATCCTCATAGGAAAGCTCAGAAAGAGTGGGCTAGATGAGCGTACAGTGAGGTGGGTCAAGAACTGGCTGAA